>ML429126.1:7222-84776 GCA_005239525.1 Nicotiana knightiana | reverse complement strand
GTAGCCTCGTCACTACTTCGTCGAGGTTAGGCTCGGCACTTACTCAGTACATGGGGTCGGTTGTACTGATACTACACTCTGCACTCTTTTGTGCAGATCCAGGTATCGACCAGCAGTAGAGATATTTAGAGCGGCTATTCATTTACTCGGAGACACGAGGTATATCTGTCGGCGTTCACAGATCCCGAGAGTCTTCTCCTATTTCCATAAACGCTGTTTTATTATATTCAGAACAGTTACATTATTTCTTTCGGCCTAGTATTTGTAGTATTCTTTAGTAGTTCGTGAATTGTGACACCAGACCCTGGGTAATCTTAGAGTTATTTATATAATTAGTTCGTGGTTTCTTTTTTATTCAATTTTTATTATTTTATCACTGAAAATCATTTAAATTAAGTTTACATTAGATTTATTTATTGATGTTTAAGAAATAATCAAAGGAATTTAGNGGTTGGTTTGGATTTTGAGTGGAACTAATGAAATAAGGAGAAAGGTGCACTATTTTGAAAAAGTAAGAGTCACTTGGGAAAAAAAAGGAAAAAAATAGTTGTATTGTTGTGAAAAAAAAATATTTCTTGACAAGTGGTGAATCTTGATGTAATTGTGCTTTAAGAAGTATGGGGTAATAACATTGATGTGAAGGAGGAGTTTGGTTTGACATAAGTATGGGGTTTGAATGTTAAAGTATGTGTATTAAAGTTCTTAGGGAAGTGTAGTCACTCTTATATCGAAATATATCCTACCTGTCCCGCAGCCTAAATTACAACCAAATAAAGTCCTACTTGATCCTAGACTGAATGAGTTCGATTAGTAGAGTAGTACACTACGGGAAAACCTATGGTGCATCTTTTGTGGCACATGAATGTTATTTCTGAGACTGAGTGAATTCTTTCTATCTTAAGTTCCTATGTGTTCTTAAATTTTATTGTGTGGAACTACTCTTTTTTGTTGTGTGAGTGCACTTGATTCATGAAGGAAAGGTCATGTCAGTGACCTCTATGTTAGAGTAAGCGGGTGAGCTGTGAATAATGCGCGGTACTTGTGAGTCAAATCTTGAGGTGAAGATGTTACAGTTTAGTGCTTAGTCTATTTTAAATATTCTTGATAAGATGAGTTGGGAGAATTGCTTAAAAAGGTCGTGTCTATATAAAGTGTAGTTTGATTGCTCGAGAACGAGCAATAGTTTAAGTGTGGGGTGTTGATGACAGGCTATAATTACATATTTTAGTCACTTATTAAACTCTAGTTTACTGCACTTTAATTGAGTTTGAGCTTTAATCGCTAGTGTTTTGCACTAACTGTGTGTTTTATGCCTTGTAGGAGTGATTCCGAGCTATATAGATGTTATGAAATGATTTAAGTGATTTGGAACTTTGAAGTCTGAGTAAAAGCTCAAGGAATTAAGCTGGGATAGTGTTCGGGGGTCAAATTTGATAGTTGAGAACAAACAAAGACTCGAGGAGGCATATTGTGCACTGTCTAGTAAAGTGGACATACAATTTTCCTCCGACCTCCATTTGGGCTATATAATATATTTTTGGGAAGCTAACTAAAAGATCTAAAACTTTCATGTTTTAAGTTTTTCCAAATTCCAAAGGCGAGAGGGTCAAAAACGCGATAGAAACTGCGACTGCGGACCTGACGCGGACTGAGCCAGAATAAAACCCCACTAGCGCGACCTCTAGCGCAAGACTAGCGCGACCGCGCTAGTGGAGGCCTGGAAACTTGTACTTTTTCGCATAGGAGAAGGTATAATTATTTGGGCCCGACCCTAATTAGTATATATACATGGGAGAACGTTATTTTGGAGAGATTGGACATATTTTTGACACAAATTCGACCTAAAGAGGCAAGGAGGACAATTGGGCATCAATCCATATCTCCTTCTCTTGTGATTTTTATCATTGTTTATGAATTATTTTGTATTTTTTATCATTACTATGAGTAGCTAACTTTTCTAATCTAAGGTTTTGGTGGAACCCGTTGCGGGATGACTTTATTGTGATATTAATATAGTTTTGGTGGGTTGTTAATCTCTATTTGTTCAACTATGTTCTTGTTGTAGTTGATTGAAGGGCCTTCAAATAGTTGTGCCTATTTAATATGTATCTACTTGAGATAGAGTGTATATATAGGTAGTTGTTTGAACAACACCACTCCCGGAGTATAGGCGAGAGTCATAACCGAGGGTTTAGAGGCTGGATTAGAGATAACGATACCTCGGGTGCAAACTAAAGTGAACTGTAATACAATCTAGCTAGCGTAACTTGAGAGAGTGCGTCTAATAAATTATCATAATTACTTGAGAGATATTTATGGTAACTGGAGTGTTCATGATTGATAGAGACAACTAAATCAAAACAATAGGAAGTATACAAGAACGAAGTTCACCAACGGGGGAAACCATAATCTTAGACCTTTAATCCAATTGTTTACATCTATTATTTTTGTTCAGTTGTAGTAGTAGAAACAACACAAAGTGATATACACAACGTTTGAGAAAGTTGACTATTGAGAATTTAGTAATCTAAAGACGATATTTGATACGTTAATTCCGTGGGGGATTCGACTCTGGGCAAAATACTCGGATTATATTTGCAACGTCCGCTTAGTCTTTTAATAGACATAGTTGAGCGTGATCAAATTTTGGCGCCGTTGCCGGGGACCTAACGGTATTATCAAGTGTAGTTGAAGGAAAATTCTTAGGTATAATCTATTTTCTTTGATTTCATACATATATTGTAGTTGTAGGTGTACATAGTTCTAGGTTTCAAGTTTGATTGTTTTTAGTATTTGATTTTTATTTTAGTTGTATTTGTTAATTTGAAAAAATATGGCATCGTGGAATTATGAGAGTTTGGATGGTTGTAATTCTACTTTTGGTCCTCGTTATGCATATTATGGAGGAAACTACCCAGGGCAAAATCATCAAAATATTCCCGAGAGCGAGTTATGTGCACCAACTCAATCTTATGTGTGGAATGTGTGTGATATGTGTGGTGGTCAAGATGGTCACTTTCATGGTTGTGTTTATATTTCTTATCTTCCCCCAACCCCTTACTTTGATGGTTCTTCTTTTTCTTGTGAAGTTAATAGGAACAAAGAACCCAGGTATGAGGACCTGAAAGAGATCGAGGATATGCTAAAGTGCCTTACGGAACAATATGATGAGATACAACTGCGGGTACAAAGGCAAGAGGCAAATATTCACAACTTGGAGGCTCAAGCGAATAAAGTAATTGAACCATGTAAAGCGCAACAAGTTGACATTGTGGATAGTAGCCAATATGAGTATGAATTGGCTGCAGAAATTGCCATTATAATGGAGGATTTAAAGAAATACAAGGATGAGCTAGAGGAGAAGGCCAGAGTAGAACACCAACAATCAATTGAACTAGATTTTTAGGATGCCAATGTCGTAGAAGAGATACTAGAGTCAACCAAGGATATTGAGGATACATATTTAATTGATTCTATTGTCATTAGTGTTAAGGATGTTGACAATCCTAATCTTTTTGTAGTTGAGCACATTGGTCCCTACTCCAAGCACTTTTCCACATTGTGTTTGGATGATGATATGAAAATAGAGTCACCCGAGCCACTTGAGGATTCAAGGAGTAAGAACTAAGATGCCTGCATTCTGGAATTCTTCGTGCCAGAAAGTCGGGAATACACACCTCATCCAAAGGTCAAGAAGTGCAGAATACTATATTATTTAATTGGGCCAGTCAGATTCGTTCTACCACCCCAGGAGCATGATCACATAACAGAATCAAAACATTGGGTCCAATTCATAAGTTCGAAGTGGAGGCAGAAAGTGATTCACGTCATGCCGCGACGTTAAATCAAGCGCTTGTTGGGAGGCAACGCAACTTTACTGCTTTATTATTATTTTTTTGTTTTAATATTTTTTGTTTTGTTTTTTCTAATTGTATTATTTTTTTAGTGTCAATTTTTTTATTTTTTAGGAGCATGGAACGCAAAGCCACTGGAAGGATGCAACAACAAACCAGATGGTTGGAACTAAGTGTGAGGCACCCGCATGAAGGACCAGGCCTGGGAGAAGTCTGAGTACCCCATGAGATGCTAGTTCTTCGGCCTTTAGCCTACCATGGAGTTTATTTTACTCTCTTGTATATATGGGTGTGCATTGGGTACAATGCACAATTTTAAGTGTGCGGTAAGGAGATTGTCTGGGTGACTTTCTATGCTATTTTAGGTGTGATTGTTTAATTGAATAATTTTAAAAAAAAAAAAAGAAGAAGAAGAAAAAAATTGGACTTTTCCCGACGATGGATCTATTAGACAATTTTCTTGAGGGATTTAAGTCTAAAAAAAAGATTTTCTTTTGTTAGGTAGTGTAGCAATTCCCCCTTGGTTTATCTTTGTGCCACAGTTCTTTTCCAAGGGTTTTTTTGAACCGGGTGTAGTTAGTTTTTTTAGAAAGAGGAGCCATTGTGTTGTGTTTTGAATTTAAGCAATATCTCTTGACTTTGTTATTCCTTGAGAATAGCGGGTACTTTGGTTGTGACGCTTAGGCTCGGTTTTTGACTCTTGTATAAGTACCTTAAATTCTACGATTTTAAATTTGCTTAACTGCTTTGACTATAGTGTCTTGAAAAATCCAATCCTGAGTGAGTTATGTGCCATGTGTGTGTGAGGTTTGTGTGTTATTCTATGCATTGCATTTGATGTCTAGAACTTGCCCCATGTGTTTGCAAAACCAAATAGTAGTTTTGTTCAGTCTTGGAAGTGATATAGGTGTTTCTTTGTTGAGCCAACTATGTATATTTTACCCTCCTAATTGTTATGTATCGTAGTTAACCTCCTTGAGCTTGTAATCCTGTTTCTTTGGGCACCACGTTACAAGTCATACTCATTTGTTTGAATTAACTATCTATTTGAACCTTTTAACCTCTTATGAGCACGTGAATTGTTATTAACTGTGTAAAAGTAAAAGTGTGGGGTGGTTGGTTTGGATTTTGAGTGGAACTAATGAAATAAGGAGAAAAGTGCATTGTTTTGAAAAAGTAAGAGTCACTTTGAAAAAAAAGAGAAAAGGAAAAAAATAGTTGTATTGTTGTGAAAAAAAAATATTCTTTGACAAGTGTTGACTCTTGATGTAATTGTGCTTTAAAAAGTATGGGGTAATAACACTGATGTGAAGGAGGAGATTGGTTTGACATAATTATGGGGTTTGAATGTTAAAGTATATGTATTAAAGTGCTTAGGGAGGTGTATTCACTCTTATATCTAAATATATCCTACCCGTCCCGCAACCTACATTACAACCAAATAAAGTCCTACTTGATCCTAGACTGAATGAGTTCGATTAGTAGAGTAGTACACTATGGGCAAGCCTATGGTGCATCTTTTGTGGCACATGAATGTTATTTCTGAGAATGAGTGAATTCTTTCTATCTTAAGTTCCTATGTGCTCTTAAATTTTATTGTGTGGAACTACTCTCTTTTGTTGTGTGAGGGCACTTGATTCATGAATGAAAGGTCATGTCAGTGACCTCTATGTTAGAGTAAGTGGGTGAGCTGTGAATAATGCGTGGTACTTGTGAGTCAAATCTTGAGGTGAAGATGTTATGCTTTAGTGCTTAGTCTATTTTAAATATTCTTGATATGATGAGTTAGGAGAATTGCTTAAAAAGGTCGTGTGTATATAAAATGTAGTTTGATTGCTCGAGGACGAGCAATGATTTAAGTGTGGGGTATTGATGACAGGCTATAATTACATATTTTAGTCTCTTATTACACTCTAGTTTACTGCACTTTAATTGAGTTTGAGCTTTAATCGCTAGTGTTTTGCACTAACTGTGTGTTTTTTGCCTTGTAGGAGTGATTTCGAGCTATATAGATGTTATAGAATGAATTTAAGTGATTTGGAGCTTTGAAGTCTGTGTAAAAACTCAAGGAATTAAGCCGGGATAGTGTTCGGGGGTTACATTTGATAGTTGAGAACAAACAAAGACCCGAGGAGGCATATTGTGCACTGTCTAGTAAAATGGACATAACGTTTTGTCCTACCTCCATTTGGGCTATATGATATATGGTTGGGAAGTTAACTAAAATGGCTATAAATTTCATGTTTTACTTTTTTCCAAATTCCAAAGGAAATACGGCAAAAACGCGATACAAACTGCAACTACGGACCTGACGCGGACTGGGGCAGAATAAAACCCCACTAGCGCGACCGCGCGAGACTAGCGTGACCGCGCTAGTGGAGGCCTGGAAACTTGTCCTTTTTTGCTTAGGAGAAGGTATAATTGTTTGGGCCCGACTCTAATTAGTATATATACATGGGAGAACGTTATTTTTTAGAGATTGGACATATTTTTGACACAAATTCGACTTAAAGAGGAAAGGAGGGCAATTGGGCATCAACCCATATCTCCTTCTCTTGTGATTTTTATCATTTTTTATGAATTCTTTTGTATCTTTTATCATTATTAACAGTAGCTAACTTTTCTAATCTAAAGTTTTGGTGGAACCCGTTGCGGGATGACTTTATTGTGATATTAATATAGTTTTGGTGGGTTGTTAATCTCTATTTGTTCAACTACGTTCTTGTTGTAGTTGATTGAAGGGACCTCAATTTGATGTGCCTATTTATTATGNTTGTGATATTAATATAAGTTTTGGTGGGTTGTTAATCTCTATTTGTTCAACTACGTTCTTGTTGTAGTTGATTGAAGGGACCTCAATTAGCTGTGCCTATTTATTATGTATCTACTTGAGAGAGAGTGCATATTTAGGTAGTTGTTTGAACAACACCACTCCCAGAGTATAGACGAAAGTCATAACCGAGGGTTTAGAGGTTGGATTAGAGATAACGATACCTCGGGTGCAATCTAAAGTGAACTGTAATGCAATCTAGCTAGCATAACTTGAGAGAGTGCGGCTAGTAAATTATCATAATTACTTGAGAGATATTTATGGTAATTGGAGTGTTCATGATTGATAGAGACAACTAAATCAATACTATAGGAAGTATACAAGAAGGGAGTTCACCAACGGGGGAAACCATAATCTTAGACCTTTAATCCAATTGTTTACATCTATTATTTCTGTTCAGCTGTAGTAGTAGAAACAACACAAAGTGATATACACAACGTTTGAGAAAGTTGACTATTGAGAATCTAGTAATCTAAAGACGACATTTGATACGTTAATTCCCTGTGGGATTCGACTCTCGGAAAAATACCAGGATTATATTTGCAACGCCCGCTTAGTCTTTTAATAGACATAGTTGAGCGTGATCATCTACCATAATCTAGTTAGCTTAATATGGTGTTTGATTCCGTTGAGTAATTTAGGATCTTAAAATGGGATGCTTGAGACGAGTTGTTGTAAATTGAAAGAGCCGTATTGATTCCAGAGTCCATATTCTTGATATGCTTATAAAGCAAATAGTCATTCATGTTTTCACATTTGTTACATGCATTTTGTAGTTCGCTAGAGATTGTGATTGCATATTGTCTTGTAGTTGACCATGTTTGTACATGGATCTGTAATTATAGTAAAGATATTCCCATCTTTGCTACAATGTTTACCTCTACATAAAGGTTGAGTGGGTTCACATTTTATATATATATATATATATATATATATATATATATGTATATGTATGTATGTATTCCTGAGATTTATGGTAACTGGAGCGTTCATGATTGATAGAGACAACTAAATCAATACTATAGGAAGTATACAAGAAGGGAGTTCACCAACGGGGGAAACCATAATCTTAGACCTTTAATCCAATTGTTTACATCTATTATTTCTGTTCAGCTGTAGTAGTAGAAACAACACAAAGTGATATACACAACGTTTGAGAAAGTTGACTATTGAGAATCTTGTAATCTAAAGACGACATTTGATACGTTAATTCCCTGTGGGATTCGACTCTGGGAAAAATACCAGGATTATATTTGCAAGGCTCGCTTAGTCTTTTAATAGACATAGTTGAGTGTGATCATCTACCATAATCTAGTTAGCTTAATATGGTGTTTGATTCCGTTGAGTAATTTAGGATCTTAAAATGGGATGCTTGAGACAAGTTGTTGTAAATTGAAAGAGCCGTATTGATTCCAGAGTCCATATTCTTGATATACTTATAAAGCAAAATAGTCATTCATGTTTTCACATTTGTTACATGCATTTTGTAGTTCGCTAGAGATTGTGATTGCATATTGTCTTGTAGTTGACCATGTTTGTACATGGATCTGTAATTATATTAAAGATATTCTCATATTTGCTACAATGTTTACCTCTACATAAAGGTAGAGTGGGTTCACATTTTTTACGATATATATATATATATGTATGCATATATATATGTATGTATGTATGTATGTATTCCTGTTGGTTCCATTTTTGTAATAATATTGATGAGTTTATGAAAAGTACAGTTTTCTGTTTACAATTGTTGAGATAAAAGTGTGTGAAAGGCTTGGCCTGAATTGTGAATATTTTTAATAAATATATAAATATATATATGACTGTGATAAGGGTGGACAGGGAAATATATATATAAATGATAAGGGTGGACAAGGAAATATATATATATATATATATATATATATATATATATATGACAGTGATAAGGGTGGACAAGGGAAAATATATATATATACTTTGATAAGGGTGGACGGGGAAATATATATATATATGACTATGATAAGGGTGGACAGGGAAATAAATATATATGATTGTGATAAGGGTGGACAGAGGAAATATACATGATTCCGATAAGGGTGGACAGGGAAAAAATAATTATATGACTGTGATAAGGGAGGATACTTGTGTTTTACTGAATTTCAATGATATTTTACTGGTTCTTAAACTCAAAGATTTGAAGCTTACAGATTTGAAAAGAATTTACTGTTTTACTCTATTATCTTTCGTATTCCGTACTTACGGCTATTTTGAAAGTCATAACCTTGGAAATTCTTCTAGAAATTTGTGTGAGATTTTGGTGATAGCTGAGGCCTGGAATAGGCGACTGAGTCATTTTATTTATTTTTTCAGTTTATATTTTCTTATTTGTGTAGAATTGTTTTATTGCTTTATATATATATATATTGTCACAGGTTAAGATATGATTGCTCCGCTTTAGCCTCGTCACTATTTAGTCAAGGTTAGGCTCGGCACTTACTCAGTACATGGGGTTGGTTGTACTGATACTACACTCTGCACACTTTTGTGCAGATCCAAGTACCGGCCAGCAGTAGAGATTTTTAGTAGCAGCCATCCATTATCCGGAGATACGAGGTATATCTGCCGCCGTTCGCAGATCCCGAGAGTCTTCTCTTAGTTTGTAGAGACTGTTTTATATTTTCTCAAAACATATTATATTATTTCTTTCAACCCATTATCGTGAATTGTGACACCAGACCCTGGGGTATCTTAGAGTTATTTATATAATTAGTTCGTGGCTCGGTCTGTTTATTTGCTTATTATTTTATATTTGAAGTTATTCTTTGGAAATCATTAGATTAAGTTTACTTTAAATTTATTTTATTATGTTTAAATGGATAATCAAAGGAAAATAGCTAATCGAACTCTAACATTGGCTTGTCTAGCAAGTGTGGTGTTAGGCGCCATCACGATCCCTAAGGTTGGGAATTTGGGTCATGACAATGACATCCTCTTCTTCTGAATCACTATCCCTTTGTTGCGTTAACTCATTACATGTCATAGTTGCCGGATATCGAGATAGGAAATAGTAATGTTGTATAAATAAAGATATGAGGGAGAAACGTATTGGTAATCATTAATTCATTGAAAGTGTCAAACAAATGTGATTTTCAATAATTAAAACATCGTTTTGGAATATTGAAAAAATTATTTTAAACAAAATGCAGAAAGGGAAATCATCATTTTAAAAAAATAAAATAATGTTGTTCAGCCTTGCTACCCCGGGACTCGTCGGGCCCTGGATGGTCTGACTATCCAATTCTTGAGGAATGGTCCTCGTTCCACAGTGCTGATGGTAGGGCCTTCCTCCTCCTTCTCCTAAAAAATTACACAGCAATCCATGTCCTCATCTTCCAGGAACAGGTTCCTCAAGGCGGCAAATGCTTCTTCCTCCTCTGATTTCCACATGATGTCGGTCTGCTAGAAAGTCTGATTCGGCTGCGGTATAGGCTGCTCAAGTGGATAGTAAGGACCACGCCATGGTGGTGACCAGTCTTGAAACTCTTGCCAGGTGTATTGATATCCTAGTCCAAAAGTGGTACCATTGCGCTTTAGCTGTATTGGTTTTGAGATACCCTGAAGATTTTTGACAAGACCCTTGTCGGGTTCATATCATCTCCATGCTATCACACTTTCTATCTTGCTACCCCACCACCTATCTTTCTTGACCGTTGACCCTCTCAATATGATGATAAGTCGCTCCACCTAGCTTTCTTCTATTTTCAACCACCGAGACGGTCTGACGGGTGTAAATAGGGTTGCTCCCGTCTCCGTGGATAATCACTTCTTGGTGGTTCCACTCGAACTTCACTGCCTGATGCAAAGTTGACGCTACAGCCTTAGCGACATCTATCCATGGTCGTCCCAACAACAGATTGTATGATGCAGATATATCCAGCACATGGAACTCGGCATCAAACCATGTAGGCCCCATCTGTAGACAAAGATTGATCTCTCCAATGGTAGCTCTCTGAGACCCGTCAAATGCCTTCACATTCACAGTCCCTTCTCGTATTTCATACAGGCCTTTGCCCAACCTCTTCAGTGTTGTCAATGGGCAAATATTGAGACTGGATCTCCCATCTATCAGAATTTTGGCAATGAAATTGTCCTCACATTGCACAGTAATGTGCAGTGCCCTGTTATGATTCAAACCCTCGGGTGGCAGCTCGTCCTCGTGGAAGGTAATTTTATGACTTTCTAGCACCTGTCCCACCATTTGGCCATTTCTCTGCTAGTGATGTTGTTAGGTACATATGCCTCTCTTAACACCTTTAAGAGAGCATTCATGTGCAATTCTGAATTTTGTAGTAGTGACAGGATAGATATCTGAGCAAGAGTCTTGTTCAAATGATCGGTGACTGAATACTCCCTTGCTTGCACTTTCCTCCAAAGGTCATCCGGGACTATTTCAATAACGGGCGGTCTGTTAGAAGCATGCTTACTGGATTCTCCCAAATGCTCTGGTGTATAGATTCTTCCTGTTCTGGTCATTCCTTGCACAGCGCCGGATTCTTCTATTTTGATCTTTCCTTTTCTTCTAGCTTCGGCCACATAATCCCAGGGTACATCCTTGGTGTCTACAGGCGGTGTGGTTGACACTATCACTATGAAAGGTGTGGCTACTTCCACTTCGAATGGATTATGCGCAGCTACGGGGGGTGCTTTCTCAACTTCAAATGGAACTGATGCAGCTACCTCAACCTCCACTGGCGGCTGTATTTGTACTATAGTAGGATTGAGTGTGATTGTGGGTTTCTTAGGATTGTCACCCTCTTTGATAAGTCCAATTGATCCCTGGGGATCCTATTCCTCATAGGTCTCTATCACATTGATACCTTCACCGCTATGATCTGGGAGGGGGTTATTGCGGATGTTGGGTGTATCTTCTTTGGCCTAAATGACCTTATTATCAATCAAGGTCTGGATCTTATCCTTCAGTGTTCGAAACTCGTCAATGGTGTGGCCTTTTATGCCAGAATGATATGCACAGGTCTTATTTGGGTTGACCCATTGGGGTGAATTTTCCACGGTCGCAGCAGGGATAGGAGTGATGTAAGCAACAACCTTCAGCCTTTCATACAACTGGTCAATGGGTTCGGCATTGGCAGTGTATTGTTTAGGTGGTCTGCGGTCAAAGTTAGGCTGAGGTCTTGGTAGTTTGGATGAGTTGGAGGTGACTGAAAGTGAGAGGGTTGGGAATTATATGTGTGATAAGCAGTGGCTGGTTGGGAATATCTAAGAGGTGATGGTTGATATGTAGGTGGAGGTGCTTGGTATGTAAGTGGGGAGGTTTGATATACAAGTGGAGTTTTGGGTCCTTGAGCGACCATTAATGTTCCTGCATCTTTCTTCTTCGACATACCCCCTGACTGCAGTGCTTTGTTTGTGGCCTGCAATGCCTCAAAGTTTGTCACCATACCGCTTTTAATGACCTCTTCAATCCTTTCTCCGATTTTGATGATATTGGAGAACTTGTTGTTTTCAATAACCATCAATCTTTGATAGTACTGCGGATCCTGTACTCTAACGAAAAAAAATTTCATCTGTTCCTCGTCCAATGTCGCCCTGACTTTGGCGGCTTCTGACCTCCAACGAGTGGCATACTCGCGGAAGATCTTAGTGGGCTTCTTCTTTAAGTTCTAAATGTAGAAAACATCTGGCGTATTCTCTGTGTTAAACCTGAATCTGTCCATGAAGTCAGATGCCATACTCACCCAGTTGGCCCACTTCTTAAGATCCTGGCTGATGTACCAGGATAAAGCATCTCATGTAAGACTCCTCATGAAAAGCTTCATTTTGATCCTCTCATCCTTTCCGACCCCCACGAGCTTTTTACAATAGGTTCTCAGATGAACCCTGGGATCACCTGTTCCGTCAAACATTTCAAACTTGGGAGGTATGTAATTCTCCGGCAGTTCTACATCCGGCTGTATGCATAGGTCTTCATAGTTTAGACCTTCTATCCCTTTGCCTATTTCGGCGCCTTGAACCCAACTTGTCAACTTCTTGAGCTCTTCAACCATGTTCTTAATGAGCAAGTCCTTCTCAGCAGATTCCAGTGCATAGGATATGGGTTGAGTGGAGTGAGGTACGGTTTCCACATATATAGGATTATTTTGGTGACCGGGAGTTTAGGTATAATCGTGATCACTGGTGGCATTCTGAGGTTTAGGAATGACTGGTGGAGTATTTTATGGAGTATGGTAGGTGTTTTGTGGGTATTGAGTAGGGAGATGCTGATTTCGAGGAGGGGTTGTATACTGGTGAGGTGCGGGAGGATTCTTTCGGTGTTTATTGGGTGTATTCTGAGGCGGTGCAGGGCTCTGAGTGTTTAATGGTTGACATCTGGGATATTGAGTGTGAGGGATAGATTTGCTAAGTTCCGGACCTGATCGAGCTCACCCTGGAGTTCTAGCATTTTCTTCTCAAGTCGTGATACCATATCATTCGGGGCCTGAGTACATCGACCATCAGAAGCTTCTGCATGTTCAACATGTGCATTGTGTTCTTTTTTAGTGTCGCTCAAATCATCCATCTTTTATTTTCTTTTGCCTTTTTTGGGGCTTGGAGGAGGAGAAGGTGGAGGGCCCCTAGATCTAGTGTGAAGCTGACGATGCCAGTATGCATGAACCAACCTTTGGGGAATGAGAATAATCAAAAGAAAGAAGGAAAGAAAAACAAAAGGTAGCCAAGTCAGTAAGAGTTCTGAAAAGAATATTTGCATTATTTAAACACATATTACGGAATGTAAATTCGCATGGGAGCCTCGTTGTGCCTGATGTAGGCCTAGCGACAAATTGTTTGGGAGAACTTAGATGCTGATAAATGCCTCATTTCATTAATATAAAAAATAGACGAATCCCAAAACGACACTAAGATAACAAAAGATAAGTCACTACTGGCATTTGGCCTTATTACATTTGGAGAAGCAAATAAATATAATCTACTTAGTCCCAGAAGGACCTTCCCCTGGCTTAATCTTTTTGACTCCATCAATCAGGTCCCCGAGTTCACGCATGCCCAACAACAGGTATACTCTTGCTAGATGTCCTCCCTCGCTTCCCTCAACATTATGGCAGTCAGCGATTCTTTTCCTTGTCTTTTCTCCCAGCTCCACCAAGCCCTGCTCTAGATATTCTACCCTTTCATTGGAGGTGATAGCCATTCTTTGATTATTCTCTCGTGTATCTCCTGATGTGCAGCCTCGGAGTCACGAATCCTCTTGCGCAACTTGTTGTACTTTACTTGGGTTTCTGCATCTTCGTCTATGACCCTGTTTCCCTGACCAATTCCTGGCTCAACTTTCCCAGCTAAGTTGTCCTCCAAACATGCCGGGTAAAAGGGTGCATGTTCCGCATGATACATGTCTTGCTCGATGGTGTCCTTCTCCACAATAATCTTTGAGTGCCACATATGCTGAGCTTGACACTTGTAAGGAATGTCGTCATCCTAAAAATCAACCCGAAAATGACTTATCTTCGTGACCCGCGGTATGATCTGCTTCCTACCTGCCTACCTCATAACCCTGATGGGAACATAAGGGTATATTCCCATTAACCCGATCAACACTAAGTGAGGAGCGTCCCTTGACCTGATGATGAACTCATCAGTAGGGAACCATTCAAACATCCACTGAACCTGATCCTCAGTCAAATTATTGAAGAACTCCACTCATTCCTTAGCATTCTCTGGTTGAGCAAACCTGTCCGGAATATAAGTCATATGTTTGGGGTGATAGAAGGCAATATGGTCATTCCACGCCCTTCGTGGAAACTCCTGGCGATATTGACCCTTTTGGAGATGCTCCATTAACCACAACTACAACAGTAAATTGTGGCCCTCGAAATTTTTGGACCCTTTCTGGTAGTGGTCCAAGGCCCGGTAGATGTCAGCTATAATCATAGGGACTATAGTGTATGTCTGTCCCTCGATTCCTTCCATTAGAGTCTTGGTGACCATATCCAACCTAGTGTGAATTATTTCCCCTTTCGTTGGGAACACTATCATACCCAAGAAGAAAACAATGAACACGAAAACTCTGCGATGAATATGACCCAAGGAAGTGATGGAAAAATCATCATGGAAAATACGGTAGGACTTGCTATGACCGTATCTTTCATACAAGTAGTCAAATTGTATATAAGATTTCTTTAAGCACTCCAAAGCGGCGTTCTTTTTCAGACCCATCATTTTTAGATATCCCCTACCAGTGCGATTTTCCGGTACCAATAGCTCAGGGTTGTCCCAAGGTAGTCCAACAAATCCCCCGATTTCTTCTAGGAGCGGTGTCATTTCTATATCCGTGAAGCGAAACACTAATCTTTCACGATCCCAAAACATTGTTGCAGCTTCTATCAACATGTTATTTGGTTGGATGTCTAACAGAGAAGGCAAATTTCCCAGGACCATGTTTTTTTTCACTTGAGGAAAGATCTTCCCACCAATCTAGTAGCAGTGGTGGTATACTACGGACCATGCCGAACCTGGGGACCTCGTGCCTTATTTCTGCAAAACAAATAAGGTTATACCCTTTCCCCCTCCAGATTTGACTATTTATATATCCATGATTAGCATATTGGCATTTAGTTCTCCAAAATTAATGCATGAAACGTGGTTGCGTCCGTTGGGATTATGGAAACCCCGGTGGACTTTTGGATAAGGTTTGTCTTAAAGGGTTATTATGTGGACAACATATTAAACTGGCTAGGTTCGACCATGATGCATGCACAACTATAATAAGAGTAAGGTTGCTATGGGGGTCTAGACTGGTATCCTCAAGCAGACAACATGAGGGGGAAAGGCACGGAACCGTCGATTGCAGCGCTGATCGACTAGTTTTACCGCAAATAAGCCTTTCCGAAATTAAAGGGTGATATATAGTAAGAGCGTAACCACTCATCAAGTATTGCTAAAGGATTGATTACGCACGAGTGGAATATGATGTTGAGCATGATTTATGCAGCAGTAAATAGCATGTTGTCACGTATTTGCACGTTAGAAAAATAATAAATTCGGTATTTAATAATTTAAAGACGTTTAAGAAAGGAAAACAAAGAAATAAGTCAGTTTCTGCAGTAAAGTAAATCATAAATGCTCAAAACGGACAATTAAATCCACATAAGGGAAAAGGGAAAGGGTGCGCACGTATTAACAAAAGAGAAGCATGCTTAAGACTAGTTTGCGAAAATAAGTTTGTTATGGTAAAATCCTAAATTCCCCAGCAGAGTCGCCATATTGTCGCACCCCCTTTTTCCTATGCGGAGTCGGGGTTTCGACATTTCTGGGACAACTCATTTTCCTTTTGTGAAAGAGGGTATGGAAATTGAAGAGTCGCCACCTAACGGATTTAAGGTGCGTTAGGGAACCTAATGCAAGTAACTCATATAAACCAATTTGTGTTACCAGAGATTGGGTAAGGGCTTGAAATCACCTTGAGGGGAAGGTGTTAGGCACCCCTCGAGGTCCACAACGGTGGGTCCCAGCCAAACTCATTTTTTGAATTAGTCATTAAGCAAACAAAACAATTTAAACATAGAGATTATTAAGAACAAGAATAAGGAGTTACTAGTTTTATTAGCCTATAGGATCACATATGTGCAATACCCGGTAAACCTTCCTCAACTAGAGGGGTTACACGTGGCATTAGCGCACAGGTCATCATATCCTTTACTACCCAATTACCCTCCCCTTAGCGGTTATAAGTGGTTTTAATTAGATGAAATTTATGTGTGCATTACCCGTCCCTTCCTTATGGCCCTGGAGGTGTTTAGGACCTCTAATTTATGGCAGTACGAGACTCTCCTGAGGTGCTTAAAGGAGAAAATCTAAGCGACAACAAAGAACACATAGGACTTCCAAGTAAAGAACAATTAAGGGGGGGCTCATGTTTACCTCCACAAATAAACAGATAATCAGCACGTCTCAAACAGCAAGATTTCAGATGTTTCAGAAAATTCCTAGAATAGGATATCTAGATGAGAATGACAAGTAGAGAATGTGCAGCATTACGTTCAGGAGAAGTGATAGAAACCTAATCAGTTTGCCTACTGATTTTAGGACTTGTTGAATCTGGGCAGTTCACAAATAATTAAACAAAGCACAGTTTTTCGATTTGCAAGATTTCAATTACCCTACAGGCTTACCTAGGTGTGGATTCGAGATGTCCTATAAACATGATATCTAAATGTTAATCAGAACTTTAATACTAAAAAGCAATTTTAAACAGGCAGTTTGAGTTCATGATGTCCTATAGGCATGTTGTCTAGGTGTTGAACATTGCAGAACTGATTTTATACATTTACCTCTATGAGCATGATATCTAGATGTTGGGATTGCTTTTGTACTATCTAGATGTAGGCGTAGTATTTAGGCAAGTGCAATAAAAGTCCTAAAACATGTTTGCTAATGCACAAAGGAGAACATTATGAACATGATCATTAGGCAGAATTAATAATAACCTAGTGACAGGAGCAGGCATGATGTATGTAGCATTTTTTAGAAAAAGCAGAAATTTTAGAACAAACGACATGATGACTATGAATATGTTCTCTAGTGCAAAAATGATCCTAAGAACATGATTTCTAATGCAAGCAAAGAATCATAGCAATCCTAAAAGCATGATTTCTACCCAAATGCCCCCACAAAAAATTATATGAAAATCCCTCCCCTTTTACTAATATCCCAAAATATTTGTTTACAGGATCATTATTATAGACCATTACATAATAAATAGAAGCTATGTTATAGGGAGCCTGAATAGGCCCAAAGTGAACCTGGAAAAACCAGGCCTTCAAACGGTTAAAGATTCCATGATGTCCAATAGGGGTATCCTGGTGTGTCAAAGTTCCTAAGGGCCTCAGGGACCCCGGGCAATGCTCACACCAAGGATCCTTTAGAGAAATAGTTTTGTGAGGTGTGGAAGAGCCAGCCCCAGTGTGTCAGAGTTCGGAGGAATCTCATGGATTCCTAGGCAGTACACACACTAGAGGGGCAGAACTTAAGTAGTCTAAGAGTAGAAGAGAGAGTGCTTGACATTGTGGAAACAATTTTGGGAAAATAGTCCAGAAGTAAAACAGTTCAGAAGTGAGAATAGTGTAGAAGTAAATACTTTAGAGTGAAAATGGTTTAGAAGTTAAAACATTTTAGGAGTGAAAATAGTTTAGAAGTGAAAACACTTTAGGATTGAAAAAAAACAATTTGGAAACATTCTAAGAAAACAAAGGTTCAGCAAACAACAGTAGATAGAAATACAGTCACAAGGTTTCAAACAAAGCTTCATATTGCCCAGACTTAACTCAGTTCATTAGTTAACCCTAGGTGAGCATATAGCATGCTGAGAACAAGAAATTACACATAAGGAAACAGGAATTGAGAACACAAGAATCCTGAATCAGGAGCACATAGAAACAGGATTTTAGGGAAGCATGCTAGTCAGGAGCATAGAGCAAGCATGGGGTAGTTAAAAAATTCACTAGGACATACTGATTTAGAGTCTAGACAGGAATCACTCAAGTTTAACAGTCATACATAACTATAGAGGTAAGCATACTGACTCAAAGCAATGGACATGGAAACATAGAAGTTTAATGTAAAAGCAGTCATGTTAATCAGTTCATGGAGGGGACCGAATTGATCACACCAATTAAGGTTAATGGAAAAGTGAGAGTCTTAGACATCAAAGCAAACATGCTGGATTAAAGCAATAGACAGGGAATGTTGAAATTTAAACACAGAAGTATGTTTGTTCGTTCAGAGCTATAAACATGAAGGATTAAATCTTAAACAGAAGGTAAACATGCTGATTAGGGTGACAAACAAGAAAGAACGAGACTTAAACATGCTGATCAAAGTAATAAACAGGAAAGAATACAGAATAAGTACATAAGTAAATGGATTTAACAGAAATAGAGCAACAGAGAACATACATGTTCATACTTCATAATGACATTAGGAATAGGAATATACCAGTTGAAGGAAAGCAAAGAGGAGATGAAAGGTATGCAGGATCCAATAGTCTAGCCTTGGCTTTCAGCCGGCTAGACAAGCAATGAGCACAAGCAGCAGAGAGAGATGAGAGCCAAGTATGTGCGTGAGTGTGTGTTTTCTGTGAACTATCGTTCGTGTCTTGAAGAATCAGAATGGAAGCATCTATATAGCACTTAGTGAGGTAAAACAAATAAGGTAAAGAGGAAATCACAACTCGTAAGACAAGGGTAATCAAATAAAATCAATCAGCCAATTAGGGAATCAATTCCTATAGAGAAATCCGAAAGAGACCCCTTAAATTGGGGAGATTCAATTAACGGTACAGAACCAGAGCTCAAATAAGGAAAAAAATAAATCTTATACCATATAGGAGTCAATCAAGCCCCTTAAGTCAGACTGATAATTCAAATAAGGCAAGTATTACTGATTAAAGTCACAAATAAGAAAATGGGTAAAAAATCACAGAAAATACTGATTTTAACAAAAAAAAGATCATTCAAAACCTAAATAGAATCAGTCAATATAACTGGTTAACATAAATAAACATAATAACGGGAAAAAATTGAAGAAATCAGTGTCACAAACAGAATCACTTAGGGTTTAAGCATATGCACAAAGATTAATCAAGCCAGTAAAGAAATAATCTTTTCAAGTTAGAAAAAAACCTTTTGAAGAGACTTAGGACGGAACCCTAATTTCAGAAAAGTAATGGAATCGAAATAACATTAACAAAACAGAAAATTTCTGGGGAAAAAATAGCAAATAAAACTCAGAGCATCTCAGATCTACGAGGATCTGAATAGAACCAAGTAGTCATTGAACTAGGGTTTTTCAAAAACAACAGAGATGAAAGAAACTCAGTCAAAAGCCACAGATTCAAACTAAAAATAGGAGGAAATCAGTACTCACAACCGAAAATGGCCATAGACAGGCCTGTAAACAAGTTTCGGGCAAAAACCAAGTTGAATCTCTTTGAGATTCTCTTAGGAATTCATGTAATCAAATAACCAGAAGGTGTAGAAGGTCGGTAAGGGCCGAAAAATACACATAAAATCCATAGACAGGGAGTTTTGGCGGTGACGGCGATTAGGGTTTAGGGAGAGGTAGAGAGAGAATGGAGGGATTAAGGAAAGCAGTGACAGCGTAAGAAAGGGGAATGGGGGTTAGGGTTAGTTGTTTAGGATTTAAAATGGTCACTGATCTTAGAGATCAACGACCACGATTAAGTGGTGTCTTTGGGCCAGGTAGGTGTGGAATTGGGCCTGGAGGGATTGGGTTGGTATATAGTGGCTTAGGTCTGAAAAATTAAAGGAATTAAAAGGGATATTTGTTAAATACCCAATCAATTAATAAATAATTTGTAAAAATAATTAAAAAAATGTAAAAAATGATTTTCATGCATAAACAAATTTTTTAAAATAATTATTCAATATTTTAGAAATACATCAAGCTATTTTCTAGTAAAGCAATGTAATGATGCATGTGTGGGCTATAATTGCAAAGTTATTACAATTGTAACCCAAAAATGTACTTGTGAAATAGTTAGGCTTAGTATAAGTATAAATAGCATAATTAAGTCATAAATTTGTTATAAAATCATTAGTGATGTAATTAGTAACTATTTATATAAATAAAAATACTGGGATAAATTAATTAAAATCCTTAAAAAGTGAAGAAACTATGGAAAAATGTTAATTAATGCTAATGCATAGTTTTGAAGGTATATATGCAATTTTGAAAATATTATAGGGAAAAATTGGGTATCAACACATAGTATAATGAATGATATTAGGAGTAGAAACATACCAGTTAAAGGAAGCAAACAGAAGGTAGAGTAGGCAAGATTCAATAGTCTAGCCTTGGCTTTCAGCCGGCTAGACAAGCAATGAGCACAAGTAGCAGAGAGATGAGAGAAAAGTTGTTTGTGAGTGTGTGTTTTCTGTGAACTATTATTTTTCTTTTTGAAGAATCAGAATGAGAGTGTATATGTAGCACTTAGGGAGGTAAAACAAAATAAGGTAAAGAGGAAATCACAGTTCGTAAAACAAGAGTAATCAAATAAAATCAATCAACCAATTAGGGAATCAATTCCTATAGAGAAATCCGGAAGGGACCCCCTTAAATTGGGTAGAGTCAAGTAATGGCCAGATCAGAATCATACCATATAGGGAATCATTCAAATCCCTAAACTATATTGATAATCTAATTAAGGCAAGTATAATCAATCAAGGTCACAAATAAGGAAACAAGTAAAAATCCCAGCAAATATGAATTTTAACAGGACAATCATTCGAATCCCTAATGGTAATCAATCATTAGAAATATCAAAGAATGCTGATTTTAACAAGAAAGATTGTTTAAATCCCTAATAGAAATCAAGTAAGTAAAAACCCCACATAATACTGATTTTAAAAGGGAAAATCGTTCAAGTCCCTAAATAGAATCAATTAATACGGCTGATTCACAGAAATAAACATAATAATGGAAAAAATAGAAGAAATAAGTGTAACCATTAGAAACATCTAGGGTTCGAGCATAGATGCGAAGATTAACTAAATACGTAAAGAGATGGCTAGATTAAACATTGAAAGCAAGAAATCTTTTAAAGAGGAGTTTGGGAAGAGCCTTAGTTTTAGAAATAGTGAATAAAATTGAAGCAGTTAACTAAAATAAAAGATTTTCAAGGGAAAACACTCGATAATACTCGAATCATTTCAGATCTACAAAGATCTGAACAGATTTGAATAGTAGTGAAACTAGAGTTTTTCAGAAACAGTAGAGATGAAGAAACTCGGCCAAAAACCCATGGACTCATACTAAAAGCAAGAGGAAATCCATACGCACCAATGAAAAATGTCCTTAGACAGGCCGGTAAGCAAGTTTCCGGCAAGAACAGGTTGGATCTCCATGAGATTTTCTCAAGGATCCATGAAATCAAACAGACAGGAAGCATAGAAAGCTAGTAGTGCTCGGAGAATGCATGAGAACTCCATAGAGTGGACCTTTTCGCCGGTGACAGCGATTAGGGTTAGGGGTGAGATAGAATGGGAGAGGTTAGGGAACCAGTGACAGCGGAAATGAAAGAGTGAAGGGGGGTTAGGGTTGTTGATGAATTAAAATGGTAAGTAAGGTTGTGGACCGTTGATCTAAATGATCAACGACCATGATTGAACGGGGTTATTGGGTCGGACAGGTATAAATTGGGCTTATGGGTGAATTGGGCTGGTGTATTTAGGGGTTTGGGCTGGTGTATAGTGGTTAGGTCCGAAAAATTAAAGGAATTAAGAGGCTATTTGTTAAATACCCAATTAGTTGACAAAAGTAATTTATAAAAATAATTAACGGATTATAAAAAATGATTCTCATGCACAAAAATGTTTTAAAATAATTATTCAATATTTTAAGAATACAACAAGTTATTTTCTGGTAAATTAATGTAATAATGCATGCATGGGCTATAATTGCAAAGTTATTGCAATTATAACCTAAGAACTGTAAATGTGGCTATTTGTGAAATAATTTAAGCTTAATATAAATATAAATAGCGAAATTAAACCATGAAATTGTTATAAAGTCATTTGTAATGCAGTTAGTAATTATTTAAAAAATACTGGGATAAGTTAATTAAAAACCTTAAAATGCAGAAATTATGAAAAAAATGTTAATTGATGCTAATGCATAATTTTGAAGGTACATATGCAATTTTGAAAATATCATAGGGAAAAATTGGGTATCAACAACCAGAATTTGACTTTTTGTTTAAACGACTCTCGAATGAGTTTTGGATGAGGTCAGCAGCTTCGTATGGTGAATTTGGACTTAGACGTGCGTCCAGATTTGGATTTGGAGGTCTGTAGGATAATTTGAGGCATTTCAGCGAAAGTTGAAGTTGGAAAGTGGAAAGTTTTTACCAATGGTTGACTTTGGTAATATCGGGGTCGGTACGCGATTCGGAGAGTTGGAACAGCTTCATCATGTCATTTGGTACATGCCTGCAAAATTTGACGTCATTTCGGGTTGGGTTTATTGGTTTTGGCATAAGTTTTAGAAGTTGGAAGATTTGGAAATTCATTAGTTCGATTCTTGGTGCGATTCATCGTTTTGGAGTTGTTTGATGTGATTTGAGACCCCGAATGAGTCCGTGTTAGGTTATAGAACTTGTCTGTGTGTTTAGACGGGGTTTCGAGTATGTTTCAGATGGGCTACGTACCATTTCCTTCTATTTTGGATTGCTGATATCTCTTATCTGGTTTTCTCCTTTGCGTTCGCGTCTGCTCCTCCTCGTTCGCGAAGGGTAATCTTGGAGGAGGGAATATTTTTTCATCGCATTCGCGTGAACACGATCGCGATCACGAAGGTCAGCCTTCTCCATCTTCGCGTTCACGTACTCCCTTCCGCGTTCGCATAGTGCAAACCAGGCCCTGGGCACTGGTGACCATTCCTTCTACGCGTTCGCATTCTTCTGTCCGCAAACGCGTACTTATGCTTTTCCCTCTTTCCCGTTCGCATGCCTATCCTCGCGTTTGCGTAGGCCAATGGTGAGCCTTCATGCTTTTCCTTCTCCGCGTTCGCGAGCTTTTTGTCGCGTTCGCGATGACCAAACAGAACAACCTTCATTTTCTTCTTCGTGAACGCGACTGTATCTCCGCGTTCGTGATGCATAAAAACCTGGGCAGACATAATATAATCCCAAATCGAGGGTTAAACCATTTTTATCACATTTTGACTTGTAGATCTCGGTTTTGAGCGATTCTTTGTGAGGTTTTCAAGAAAATCAATTGGGTAAGTGTTCTTCACCTAGAATTTATTATATCCCTTGATTTTATCTTTATTTTGTCATTTAAATTGTGTTTTGAGTTGGGGAAAATGGTGGTTTTTGAAGAAAGTTTTCAAAATGTAAATTGATGATTTGAAGGGCGAATTGGTTTCGGAACTTGATAATTTTTGTATGGTTGAACTCGTATTGGAGTGGGTGTTCGAGTTTTATAAAATTTATCGGATTACGAGGTGCGGGCCCAGGGAGTTGACTTTTGTTGACTTTTTAGAATTGAATAAAAATTACATCTTTATTAATTGAAATTGTTTCTTCTTACATTGTGTGATGTATTCAAGTCGTCTTGGGATAGATTGAGATGAGAGGAGATGAATTTGTAAGGGAAAGGCAAAAATTGAGTGTGGAGTTAGCCGGATTGAGGTAAGTGTTTTGCCTAGCTTTGTTGAGGGAGTTTTTCCTCCTATTTTCCATTATTTGCTACATGCGGGGGTGATACATATATGAGGTGACGAACGTATATGTATGTTCCAGGGTTAGTCATGCTCGGGGATAGATTATGTTATGAATGTGCCTTGTAGAATTTCATAACCTTGTTGCTTCATGCCACAATTGATGTCTAGATATTTAGAACGTAGTGTTAAACGTTAGAGTCGAGACTTAGCCTAATATAACTTAATCAATTTGATGGAAATTCTTAGAATACATTGATGTGTCTAATTCGTACATCTCTACGCATAGTCATTAATATTTTTCTATGGTCGATATTTTGAAGTGCTAGATTACATGCTTGTGTTGTTGAAAAATCGTGGGAATTGTGGAAATACTTGAATTATATAACCTTGGGAATTCATTGAATTATTGTTGGCTTGGAAAGTAGTGATTGAGAATTTGTTTGGAATATTCGTTTGACACTCTCCTCGATGTTATTTATACTTCCTACCTAGCTACTTTATTGAAATTTATATGCTTGGTGAGGAAGAGCGTAAAGCATGAAGGGTGATGCCGTGCCATTGTTTATATTCATTATCATGTGAGGAATAGTGTAAAGCACGAAGGATGATGTCGTTCCATTGTTTATATTCATTATCATGTAAGGAAGAGTGTAAAGCACGAAAGGTAATGCCGTGCCATGTTACTGAGAGTAAAAGCACGAAGGGTGATGTCTTGCCATTTTACTGAGAGTAAAAGCATAAAGGGTGATGTCGTGCCATATTATTGAGAGTAAAAGCATGATGGGTGATGTCGTGCCATATTATTGAGAGTAAAAGCACGAAGGGTGATGTTGTGCCATGTCATTTGTGAGTAAAAGCACGACGGGTGATGCCGTGCCATTGCATTTATACTTTTATACTTTGGTATCATTGCGAGTTCATGGCACTATGGGTGTTTCCGTGCAAGTGAGGACGAGAGACATGCATTATGTTATGATATTCTTTTCTTGCATATATCTTCATGTCTTACCTGTAATTGTTACCGTCGTATTTATGGTTCTTATGTGACTTGTCGTCACTGTTCTGTCCTCATTCTCTATCTCAATTGTTGTTGTGTCGCCTATGCCTTCTACTTGTTTAAATTGTAAATATCATGCCTACTTCCTGCTATTATGATTTCATCCATGTCATATCTATTTTTGTTGCACTTAGGTACGGGTCTTCTTCCTTGTTGGCCATTCATGCCTCTACGTGTTGCATTATAAAGAACATGTACCCTTCCCCCTTCTATTATTTGTTATGTCCATATTCATTCCTCCATCATGCTAGTTAGATGAAATTATAACCCTTTTTCCTGATTGTGGTCATTAACTCTATGCTCTTTGTTTAGTCTGTTACTGATGTTCTTTTTTACATTCTTGTTTATTATTACTGCTTGCATATTCCCTTCTTTGTCATTTCTATTATCGGTATTTCTATCATTTGGTTGGTACTGTTTTATGCATATATGGTGAGGATGAGATAAATGCACGAAGGGTGTTGTCGTGTTGTTAGATTCGATATCTTGAGTACTTCTTTCACACTATGAAAGTTTTGAGGTGAATTTTGTGGTTCATGGGCTTTCGTTCTAAGGAAAGGGCCGGTTAAGATGTTGGAAACTATTGAATCGTGATTCTTTCTGGTACTTCTTTATTGCTTTGTACAGTCGCATTGTGTACTATATTCTATTATTCTGTTGTATAGTCTTATTGCTAGTTTACCTTATAGCGTTTATTAATGAGCATCTTTTAACTAAAAGTCTCGTCATTACTTTGACGAGGTTAGACAAGATACTTACCAGTACATGGGGTCGGTTGTACTGATACTGCACTTCTACACACTCTGTGCAGACATTTGGAGCGGAGCTGCTGGAGAAGTCGGGAGCTGACCCTGAAGATGTTCGTGTATTCTGGATAGAAGCTGCCACTTATCCTTGTAGTTTCAGAAATTATTAATTTGTTCATGTAGTTTTCAAACAGATCGTGTGATTAATTGTATTAGCTTTGTAAATTCTGAATCCTAGAAGCTCATGATTCGTACTACCAATTCTTGGGTAAATTTGTAAAAGTTCAGACAATCCTATTTTAGTTCTTATATATTCTTTTGTCTTGCATCTATTGCTAGTTGGCTTACCTAGCGGGTCGAGTTAGGTGCCATCATGACCTGTGCTTTTGGATCGTGATAGTAATAAGGTTTCATATATAGTATAGGTAGGTAAAAAACTCATCTTTTTTTTTTATTTTAAAGCCACCACCTTCAGACATATTGCCTTCAGTGTGGGGGGTGAGGTAAAACCCCTACCATGTCTATTCATAAGCAAAAACGTATAGATAGAAGAGGGGGACATGGACCTTACCTCTTCATACAATAAAGACTGATTGAAATAATCTTTCAATTTGTAATGAAAAGAAGCAGCCTATTCAATCCTTTCATCTTATTACAAGGGATCAACTAACAAAGAAATTACATTTTTCATATCTTCGTCTAATAGTAGGTAGTTTCCATCTATCTAGTTGAATTAACCCCTTAGACTCTCTAGGAAGTTGTTGAAGAGAGTAGTAAAAGGTGTCAGTTCCACTAGTAGATGCAAGCTTTGCTAAGTAATCGGCCACTTGATTGGCTTCTCTGAAGCAGTGAGATATTTGAAATGTTGCATTTCTAAGGATATGCACAGTTTCAGTGATGATGTTTTTCAGCTTGAGGTTGTTGGCATCCTTTTTTCTCAGCATGTTAGCAACCACCATTGAATCCAATTCTATGTGAATTCTGTCCAAACCATTTTGGATACACCAGCTTGTACCGAATTTTGCAGCCAGAGCTTCAGCTTGGTTGTTGGTAGTACATTGAATAGGTAATGAGAAGGCCATAATAAGCTCTCCAAGACTGTCCCCTACGACCCCTTCTATTCCAGTTTTTCCATTGTCTTTGATGAAGCTTCCATCAGTGTTGAGTTTGATCTCTCCTTCAATTGGTTTGTTCCAGGTAACTTGTCTGAATTTAACCACACGATGTAGTCTTTCCACAGTGTCACATAGCATAGGCCAGGTGCCAGTAATTTTGCAATTTGGGAATGCTACATGGAGAGCCGCTTGAATATTCTATACTGTTTGGTATTCCATCCTTGTGTAAGAAAATTTTCTTTGATCGCCATACTTGCAAGAAGTCCAACTTTTCCAGATCTCCCAACAGATGATGATTGGTGAAATTTGCAAGATTAGTTTGTAAATATCATTTTTAGGCTTCACGTCCCACCATTCTTTGAAGACTCTCTGAATTGGTCATTGGTGGTGAGTTATCCCTAATGGAGCCCCGATGTACTTCCATATATGCATTGCAGCCTCTCCTTCCACAAATGTGTGATGAATGGAGTCGCAGCAAGTTGTCGAGCAACAGAAGCAACTAGAGGTAATTTGATCACCAAATGTAGCGATCACTTCATCAAACGGCAACTTGTCTAAGCAAAGTCTCCAAACCAAGAAATAAATTTTAAATGGAATAGAGTTATGCCATAAGTTGTTGAGAACAGGGCTCCTTTGTCTGGGATGTCTGATAATCTGCCAGGCAGATTTGTTTGAACAGTGACCATCCTCGGTATCGTTCCAGATAGCAGAGTCATTAGCACTCGGAACACCGATATCATTGCTTCTAATAATCTGAACAAGATGGTTGGAAGGGTGTTATTCATCTTGTTCATGTCCCAACTTCCATTAGAAATGAATTCATCGACTTTGATCTTGGACATATTACCTGTAATAGAGACAAGGTTGGTATGAGCCAATGAACCTTTACTAGTCCAATTATCCCACCAAAAATTGCAATTCCCGAGTTGATATTCCATCTGATTCTACTTTCTGCTTTATCTCTAGCCAGAAGTAGATATTTCCATGCTTGAGAGTTACCCGTAGTCCATTTCTTTTTCACGAGATGAGTACTTAGCCTTGAGAAATTCTGCCCATAGTGAAGGTTTAGTTCTAAACCCCCACCACCTCTTAATAGCTAGAGTATTAGAAATATCCTCCAAGCTCTTAATCCCAACACCACCTTCTTCTTTAGGTGTGCACAGATTTCTCCAAGCACTCCAATGATAATTCTTTTTTTCCCCAGAGGTAACCCATAAGAAAGTTTCCATATGTTTCTAAATAAGATTCAAAGTGGCTTTTGGAGGATTGAGAGCAATAAGAGTATAAGTTGGCAAAGATTGAAGGACACTTTTGATAAGAACCAACCTACCACCATAGGTGAGCATTTTACCTTGCCATCCATTTAATCTCTTTATAACCTTAGTGACCATGTTGTCGAAGTAGCAGATCTTTTCTCTCCCGAAATAAATAGGAGATCCTAGATATATGAATGGGAAGATCTTATCATGAAACCAGTACATTGTCTCATGTTGTTGATTTTGTACGCACTAGCTTTAGGCCCAGTGAGAAAGAAGCTTTTGTCTTTATTGACAAGCTTACCCGAGGCCTTTTCATAATTTCTGATTTTCTTCATCACCAGTTTGACAGTAATGGAATTACCACCACTAAATATAATGATATCATCAGCATAGGTCAAGTGATTGATCATAGGACCCCTTTTATTCATGGAAAAAGGAGAATTCTTCATTATGAAGGATGTTGTTGAGTGATCTTGAAAGTACCTCCGCAGCCAATATGAAAAGATAAGGATATATGGGATCTCCCTATTTAAGACCTTGTGAAGAGGTAAAGAATCCATGGCTATCCTCATTTATGATAATGGAGTACCAAACATTAAAGATTGTTCTCCACATAATATCAGTACACACTTTGCCAAAGCCAAATCTTTCCAGCACTTCCATAAGAAATTCCAGTGAGAGCATATCATAGGCTTTAGACATATCTAGTTTGATAACAATGTTACCCCCTTTGTTGGCTTTGGAAATATCATGAATAATCTCTTGTGCTAACATGACATTCTCTGTGATTAATCTTCCAGAGAAAAAACCACTTTGGTTATGCGAGATTAATTTAGACAAAAGGGGGTTCAATCTTAAGCAATTTGGAAATAATCTTATTTGTGAAGTTGCTTAGGCTAATATGTCTGAGCTTAGTGAATCTGGAAGGTGAGTCAACTTTGTGAATAAGAGCAAGGCAGGTGTGAGAGTAGAATTTAGTGAGGTTCTGACCTCTGAAGAATTCAATCACAAAGGAAATAATATCCATCTTAATAATATCCCAGCATACGTGAAAACTTTTTCCATTAAAGCCATCCGGTCCAGCAGAGCTCTCAAAGCTCACGCTAAAAACTGATTCTCTAATTTCCTCCTCCTCTAGTATCTTAGCCAACATGTCATTGTCTTACTCAGTCACAATTTTTGGAATGCATTTGTCACGACCCAAAACCAACCCGACCGTGATGGCGCCTATCGTGGAACTAGGCAAGCTGACACACTCCCAAACAATTTGATATTTCATTAAAAGTTAGATAATAGCCTTTTTCAAACTGAATTTTCGTAAAAGAGATAAATTCAAAACCAAAATGCGGAAAAATGAAGGTCCGACATCGGGTGTCACTAAGTCATGAGCAAATACTACAACTATTCTGAAATATAACAAGACTAACATAGCCTGAGAATAGCCAAAATACACAAAAAGGGAGATAAGGAAGGAGAAAGGCAAGACTGCGATCGCCAGGCAGCTACCTCGCTATCTTCGATGAAAGTCCGCGACTGGAATAGTCAACAGCCGCTACCGCGGCCGGAGATACCTTGATCTGCACACAAGGTGCAGGGGGTAACGTGAGTACACCAATTCAGTAAGTAACAAGTCCAAACTATGGACTGATAGGTAGTGGCGGACTAAAACTCAACAGGTGAACAGAATTAAACTGTGCAGAAAGTAGGCATGCTTTCCATTGAAGTATTCAGCTCAAGAAGTAAAGTAAATGCAAATCTGAACAATGTAAAGTAATAAGCTCATCATATCTCTAAGTGCCAATGCACAGAATGCATGAAAATGTACCATGTACCTCCATTCTCAAGTGCTCAACCACTTGGAACTGTATATGGCCATCCGACCCAGGGAAGATCCATCCCGGAATATATACACATAGCTGACAACAGTCGTTCACTACCGATGAAGGCCATTCCAGCCCTAAGAAGAAGATCCATCTCCAGGTATAAATACTTCAGACAAGATCCATGCTCAGGGAAGATCCATCCCTCAAAATATCATATGCGCTCACTAGGGGTGTGTTATAGACTCCGGAGGGGCTCCTCCAGCCCAAGCGCTATCACAATCATCAACATAACCACTACGGCGTGCAGCCCAATCCCATAACTATCACTCATAATCAGGCTCTCGGCCTCACTCAGCTATCACTCTCCAGTCTCACACACACTGGCTCACAATGCCATTAAACTAGCCCGAAACAATGATATGATGTGCCAAATATTAACCACTGAGACTGAGACATGATATGATATGCATGAATAAGACTGAGTACAGAATATCAATGGAACTAATGAGATGACAGCAAGAAATGACCACTCGGGTCTCAACAGTATCGATGTGAAGCCCTAACAGGATATCTAGCATGATTTACATCACATTTACTTAATCACATGATAGAAACACGGATATCAGCAAGAAAAAGTCACTAAGCGGTGTCATGGAATGAACCAGGCCACAATTCTCACGGCGCACTCCCACACGCCCATCACTTTTCATGTGGGTCACCATAATATTAATCACATAACACATAGCTCGGGGTTTCGAACCTTCAGAACCAAGTTTGGAAGCGTTACTTTATAACTAGGGATTTTAGCCTACTATTTGCTCTCTTTTGCTTAGGTTTTGGGTCAAAAATTGCGTTGAGGTATTCCTGAAAACTAACTTAAGGTGCTTATTTGCAGGTTTTGGTCAAAATGAGGAAAAGAAGCCTAAATGAACTCATAAAGGAGTCGAACTTGCACAAGCCCAAAGAATGGAACTGGAGCGCTGTCAGCACTATCATTACGCGGTCACGTAAAACCCTCTGCTGAGGCGATTAAAAATATGTTGTAGTGAAGTGATGTTCAAAGAAGTTGCAGCCAAGTGCTAACACTGCCGGTGACCACGATACAAAAGTGCGGCTGTAAAACCATTAGCGCGGCCGCGAGTGAAATTGCGCTGAGAGTGAAAGATCAAGAATCAGAGACCTTGCAATCTTGGACCAGCAAAGAGCGCAGTCCGCGTATTTTTACGCGGCCACGAAGCCACCTGACGTTGAGGCCGTTGATATTTTGCTGGGAGCGAGAGTAGGGGTTCAAGAGTTGCAAGTGAAGTTAAATTGCAGAATGCGGTCCGCAAACATTTTACGCAGCCGCGATTGAAGCCAACGCGGACGCGGCTGTATTTACGCGGTCCACAAAACAAACTCCAGCCCAGATCCAAGTAAAGAAAAATGCGGACCTCGCTCCTTATTTCACGGCCACCGATGACTAAACGCGGACGCGCCTAGTTTTATGCTGACAGCGGAACCTCCGTAAGGGTATTTTTGTCCAGTAATTTCATTTGTGTATAAATAGATCTTTTTCACATTTTTAGGTTATCTTTTGTATTAGGGAGCTCATGAACAGCATCACTTTACCACTTGAGTAATTTTAGTGTTGCTTTAGCTTATAACATTAGATTTTATTCTTGTAATTAACTTTAATGGATTATATTTCATCTCCATCTTTGATTTCTACCTTAATTATGAGTAGCTAGGCCCATTATCTAGGGATGTGACTTAACCCTAGTGTGGGTATTTAACGGGTCTTCAATTTTAGGGCTTATTTATTTATGGGTTAGTGATATTTAGCTTGTTTCATGCTTTATCTGTTGAATTGGTGGTTGCAAACAATGAAACGTGCCTTTTTTACTAGGGCTCTTCTTGAGAAAGAGGGCCCAAGCCTAGGTAAATAGGCTAACAAGGAATTGGGGTGAATTCAAGAGATTGATAGCCCCAATTAAAGGGATAAACCTAGAGATAGTAATACCCGACTTGAACCAATTTCACTTTCACTGTTTGACCACCCAATTAGGCTTGAGAAAACCAATTCGAGAAAAGTCACTCAAACTACCAAGAGGTATAGAGTGAGTAATTAAGTGTGAGGTTATATCACGACCCCAGATACAACAAGCTTGTCCTAAATTCTAGACCCCATTAGATACTCGCCTAGGTGTAAGTCACTTCCCTAGTGCTTCTTATTAATTGAGAAAACTCCTACAAAAATATTATACTTAGATTATTTTCAGCAATGAATAGTAATACAATTAGTATAGAATCAAACCCATTCATGGTTAGAAGTGTAATTAAATACAACACATATAGCTAGATTAGATAGAAACCCAACTCTCAACCAATAGTAACTCCATGTGGTTATCGATCCCGACCTTTCGGGTAAAAGCTACATCGACCACTCCTCTCCATTATATAGTGGTGCAGGGTTGGATCCGATTATTACTTACCTTAATCAAGCCAAAATCCTACTCTGTGACGATCTTGCCTCTCGAATCGGCCTCCTAATGCCTCGAATCTAGCCACAAACAATTCGATACAATTAACACGAGCTAAAGTAATTAATTCCATAAGAATATGCTAAGTTGTAGGTCAAAAACCAAAAAGTCAACTCAAACGTTAGGCCCCGGGCCCATGTCTGAAAATCTGACAAAAGTGGAAGCCGGGGAGCTCACTTTCCGGGTGGGTGATGAAAAGGTTATCTTCCACGTGTGAAAATCAATGAGGTAACCGAATAGTACTGAGGTTTGATCTTTTTTGGATCTTGTGACGGAAGTGATAATTGATGATACAAGTGCAATGATCAATGTGGAAGATCCTATGGAAGTTGTTTTGTTGAACCATGAGGATGATGTAAAGGATGGTTGGTTGAATGTGCAAATGCCTTGCAAGGAATGGGATCCTACTCTTATAGTCCCCGTAAGCTCTCCTTGGACTTGGAAAACCGGAAGATTCCATCGACAAAGCCCTCGATCAAGGAGCCACCAACATTGGAGTTGAAGCCTCTCCCATCACACCTCAGGTATGACTTCTTAGGCCATTCTTCTACATTACATGTTATTCTTTATTCTTGCTTAACCAAAGTGTAGGTAAACTCCACTCTTGAAGTGCTTCAAAGAAGAAAAAAGGCAATTGGATGGACCTTAGCTTATATTCGGGGCATAAGCCCCGCCTTTTGCATGCATAAAATTATACTTGAGGATGATGCAAACGCGTCTGTGTAACATCAACGAAGTTTGAACGAGGCTATGCAAGAGGTTTTCAAAAATGAGATTATCAAATGGCTTGATGCATGGGTTATCTATCCAATCTCATACAGTGCATGAACTTCACCGGTGCAATGTGTGCCGAAAAATGGGGGTATGACTGTGGTGAAAAATGAGAAGAATGAGTTGATCCCTACTAGAACTGTGACCGGATGGAGGGTATGCATGGACTACAGAAAGCTGAACAATGTGACCCGAAAAGATCATTTTACATTGCCCTTCCTTGATCAGATGTTAGACAGACTTGGGCCTAATATTGTTTTTGGATGGGTACTCAGGTTACAAGCAGATTCTCATAGCCCCAGAAGACCAAGAGAAAACTACCTTCACCTTCCCGTATGGAACATTTGCATTCTCTCGGATGCCGTTCGGATTGTGTAATGCACCCGCTACATTTCAGCGGTGCATGATGGATATATTTATAGACATGGTGGAGGACTTCCTCGAAGTCTTTATGGATGATTTTAGTGTGGTTGGAGACTCATTTGAAGAATGTTTGCAAAAATCTTGACAAGGTTCTAGCCCGATGTGAAGAGACAAATCCTGTGCTTAATTGGGGAAAATGCCACCTTATGGTCGAGGAAAGCATTGTCCTCGTCCATAAGATCTCAAAGGATGGAATCGAAGTGGACAAGGAAAAAATAGAAGTGATTTCAAAGCTACCTCCTCCAACTTTTGTCAAGGGACATAGAAGTTTTCTTGGGCATGCGGGGTTCTACCGAAGGTTCATCAAAGACTTTTCCAAATTGGTGAACCCTTATGCAAGCTATTAGAGAAGGATGCACAATTTGATTTCAATGAAGGGTGCATAAAGGCTTTTGAGCTCTTTAAGTATAAATTAACAACCACTCCGATCATTATCACACCAAATTAGAGCTCTCCCTTTGAGCTTATGTGCGATGCAAGTGATTTTGCGGTAGGAGCTGTCTTGGGGCAAAAGGTGAACAAGATATTTTATCCAGTGTACTATGTAAGCAAAACTATGAATGATGCACAGGTTATTATACAGTGACGGAGAAAGACTTGTTATCAATTGTGTTATCCATGGAGAAGTTTAGGCCTTATTTCATAGGCGCCAAAGTGATTCTTCATACCGATCACGCGGCATCCGGTATTTGATGACAAAGAAGGACTCAAAATCTATATTGATGAGATGGTTTTGTTGCTTCAAGAATTTGACCTCGAGATCATTGATAGGAAAGGAAGTGAAAATTAGGTTGTGGATCATTTGTCCCGTTTAGAAGAGCAAGGGAGACCCAAAGATGGTATTGAAGTTAATGATGCTTTCCCGGATGAGCAAATCCTCTCAGCTTCTTTGAATGATATGCCTTGGTTTGCGGATGTTGCCAATTTTCTTATTACCGACATTGTCCCGTGTGAGCTGTCTTCTAACCAAAGGAAGAAAATAAAACGGGACAGTTTGGACTATTATTGTGACGAGCCCTACTTGTTCAAGATTTGCAATGATGGAGTGATTCGCAGGTGTATCCCAGAGGAGGAGCAAATGAGCATACTTGATGCTTGTCATTCCTCTCCCTATGGTGTTCATCACAGTGGGGTGAGGACTGCTTCCAAGGTTCTTAGTCGTGGTTTTTATTGTCCAACCCTGTATAGAGATGCAAGTGAGCTTGTCAAGAGATATGATGAATGTCAGAAAACTGGGGGAATATCAAAGAAGGATAACATGCCTCTCACAACTATTCTTGAAGTTGACATTTTTGACGTGTGGGGCATAGACTTTATGGGGAATTTTGTGAGTTCATGTGGCAATACTTACATTCGAGTGGCAGTTGATTATGTTTCCAAGTGGGTCGAATCTGTGGCTTTGCCAAACAACGAAGCCCGGAGTGTAGTGGTGTTCCTCAAGAAGAACATTTTCACATGGTTTGGTACTCTTCGGGAAATTATCGGTGACGGAGGGTCTCATTTCTGCAATAAGGCATTTGACACTTTGCTTACAAAATATGGTGTCAATCACAAGGTCTCAACTCCTTATGATCCCCAAGCTAGTGACAAGTGGAGGTTTCAAATAGGGAAATCAAAAGCATCTTGTCAAAAACTGTGAATGTCAATAGAACAGATTGGTCAAGGAAGCTAGATGGTGCACTGTAGGCTTATAGGACTGCATTTAAGACTCCAATCGGTATGTCTCCGTACCGGTTGGTGTTTGGTATAGCGTGTCATTTTCTGGTTGAGCTAGAACATAAAGCCATGTGGGCCTTGAAGAGGTTAAATCTTGAGTGGGATTTTGCAGCAAATCTCTAGGTGGAACAACTCAATGAGCTAGATGAATTCCGGTTTCATTCCTATTCAAGCTCATCATTGTACAAGGAGAAGATGAAATACTTGCACGACAAGTATGCCCAAACAAGGAACTTAAGGAGGGTTATTTGGTCCTTCTCTTCAACTCCCGGTTACGTCTGTTTTCGGGTAAGATAAAATCCAAATGGAGTGGTCCCTTTGAGGTAGTGCATGTAACACCTTTTGGTGCTCTTGACTTGAAAAACAAAAATGGTGAAATCTTCCGGATTAATGGGCATCGTATAAAGCATTACTTGGGAAAGTTTTATGACAGCCACGTGGTGACATTGATAAAGTTCTAATGATGATGGTAACCTGCGTCGTGCCGAGACGTTAAATCAGGCGCTTCTTAGGAGGCAACCCAAGTGATTTTTCTTTGTTTTTCATTTTTCTTATTAGATTAGGCTCTTTTGAACTAACTGGTTGTGAGATTTGTGTACGAATTGTTGATGCAGTGCAGGACTAATACTGGAAAATTTGGCTAGGTGTGGAATTGGACCGCTGACCGCGCTCAAAATTCCGCCGTCAGCGGAAGCATTTTCGCGGGAGCAAAAAATTGAAGCGTACGCGGACTTGAAAAGTCCAAAATGTAATCTCTCTGAATTTTCATCCGCGTCCGCGGTGGATTTTTCGCGGTCAGTGGACCCTATTCCACGGCAGCGCCCATTTTCAACTCTCAGCGGTGTTATTGAGCCTATTTCTCTTCAAGACAGCCAAAAGCGCGGACCCCGGTGGAATTCCGTGGCCGCGTCATGTAAGTCGGTGTGGGCCCTTAGGGTTTTAGTATAAATAGGAGGACCCTCATCTTTATACACTTTTAACACCCTCACTTCTCAAAGTCCCTTTTGCACTATTTATCTGCTTCTTGTTGCATCTGAATATCATCTCATATAGCAAGAGTAATTTCTACAACAAATTAAATAACTGGTATGCTCAATTTCTTTGTCTTAATTTTAGTTCTTGTTTTCTTTTTCTTTTTAGATAGTTTCAATTTTAGACAGTTAGGTTAATACAAGCCAAGAATCAAAAGTAGGCTTAATTGAAGTTAAAATTGGTTGGGTAATTTCTTTTGATTCCTAATGGGGGTTGGGGTGTTTCACTTTGCTTTTTAATTTCCTATGCTAAATGTAAACCCTAGCTCATGAACGTCTCCTCAGAACCCGTTAGTTTTGAATTCCGCGGGCGCCGACATAATTCTGTGGTCTGCGTTCATAAGCTTGCTGTGTAAAAATATGGGTTAAATTTTCGCGACCGCGGTGATATTTTCACTGACAGCTACTTGAATTACACGACCGCGCTTCAAATTCCGCGGACCATGGAACTAAGTTTCGGAGAGTTGATACATTTGGTCAGTGACCACGTTTGTTTTTACGCGGATAGCGGTGAAGCGTTCGCGGTACCGCCCAAAATTACACTGTCAGCGGTGGTCCATCTTCAGAGACTGAGTAGTCTGAACCCCAGCCTCTCGCAGTCGCAGCTCTTTTTTTCTCGGACAGCGGTGGTCAGTCCGCAGTCGCGTTGCTTTTTTCACTGACAGCGGTCCACTATGCTTTGACACTGTAATCATTTATCTGCTTTCATCTGATACTTGATTGAATACCAATACTAAGAGCTTTCACTAATTGTGTATGCATACAATGGTTAGATCTCGAGGTGGACAAGATAAACAACCAGGGAGGGGAGAGTCCTCCCGGGGCCAGGGGAGAGGAAAACAACCAGCTGCACCCCTAGCTCCTAAAGTCCTCATTGGAAAGAAACAGACCCTCTAGAGGCCCACTCCTGACACTTCGGAGACCAGTGAGTATGTCCCCTCTGGGGAGATTTCAGAGGGAGAAGTTGGCCAGACTCAACAGGAGGCACAATCCCAACCCCGTCGCCTCATAAATGAATCAACTTTTTTGTCCGGCTCTTCTGATAGTTTGGGAGATAGTGACACTCCACCACCCACGGCCCCAAGTGCAGCAGATGCAGCCTCCACACCAGCCCCAGTACATATTGATAGTGATGATGATGTCCCGAAAGACGGGAGGAGTGGTGACACCCAGAAAGGGGGATTGGTGAGATCAAGGAATCTGGTGGTATGGAAAGACCGATTTGTGAGTGAGAAAGCCTACCACAAGTTCCGGGAGTGGTGGCCTCAATGGTCACTTACATTGTAGAGGGTATTCATTGAGCGAGACCTTATACCCCACAACCCAAATATCAAGAGGCACTTCAATGATAGAGTGGGGTAAAAGTTCTTCACCAGCAACTTTCCGGAGGCCAATAAGTTTTTGGTCAAGGAATTCTATGCAAATGTCGCCCACATCAAAAAGAGCACATATTTTACCAAAGTCCGCAACAGGAAGATTATGGTTGATGGCAAAACTTTAAACGACTATGTTGGGTTAAATGATGAGGATGAGTCCCTTTATTTGGAGAAGGTGGCTATGGATGAGTTAGCCTGCCCTTGGCTTGCTTCGGTGATTGCTATTCCGGGGACTAATCCAGCTTGGCTGACACCCGGGGTCCCTATCTAGAGGAACACTCTAAGCTTCAAAGCGAAGGGGTGGTCTACTTTTGTGTGCAGCCGGTTGGACCACAGTACACATGACAGTGATATGCCAGTCTACCGGGATATTAGTGTAGGGGCTATCATGGTGGGGTTCCCGATCAACGTCGAGAATATTATGGCCAGGGTGATTACCAGAGCGATTGTCAAGGATGAGAGGTCATATCCTTTCCCAAACTTCCTCACTATGTTCCTAGAGGACCAGGGAATAGAAGGACACAACTTTGACACCAAGGTAAAGCCAAAGAGGCCATTTCCCTGGTACAGCCTACAGGGTCTGGACAACCACAAGTCCAAGGGCAAAGCCACCACTTCCACTGGCCAGTTTGAAGAGCCAGGGGTGGTGGCCACTAATTCCGAGCCTTCTACTACCGAGGGTTCATCTGCTGCCATGCTACATCCTCCCTTCGGACCATCTGCCTTTATTCCTACTTCAGTGCCTTCTTCTTCAGCATACCCTCAGACTGCTCTGAAGGTCAACCAGACATTGGCTGGCATCAACAATTGGCTACAGGCAGCTACATCAAAGCTATCTGCCTTATCCAATGTCGTAGCAGCCCAGGAAGCCCCAACCTAGCTCCAGATTCCTCCATCATTGGAGGAATCATTGAAGATCATTCTTGAAAACCAGAAGAAATTTCTGGAGTCTTTGGGAACCCATGAGAAGGAAATCAAATCCCTGGGTAAACAGATAAGGAAGATGAAGAAGGGCCAAGAAGATTTGAAGAAGGAGGTGGCAAATCTCACTGCATCTGGTGACATCCCTCTTGATTTTCTTCATAGGAGAGTCTGCCCCTATAGCTCAGACAGTGCAGCCATCACACATGCCAGAGCAGGAGGCCATCAGAGAGCCGGTGAGGAGGGTGGTGATCCCCCAGACTGAGGGTTTAGAAATTCAGTTGGAGGATCCCGAGGGAGATGACTCAGGCCAGCCACAAGACCCAGCCAGTGACCCCATGCAGACAGAGGCATCATACGGAGTTTTCTTTACTCTCCACCCTTCCCCTATTCTGTTTTTTCTTTTAGCATTGAGGGCAATGCAAATTTTTAATTGGGGGGTGGCCCTATTTTGATGATGATTTGGATGATTTGGTATGTAATAACCTTGATACTACTTTATATTTTATTTACTTATCGTACTTTATTTTCGTAACTTTTATCTTTGGTATGTATATAAAGTTACCTTTCCGTGTATATATTCATTCCCCTTTTATGTATATTCGTTTCAATCCCCTATTGTACATATTCATTTTACTTTCCGTATTTTTACTTTATAACTTCTTTTATAATTTTCCTAAATAGTTTAACTTCTATTTCCTTTAGTAGCTTCTTTTTACATTTTCGTGATCAATAAGCCTTTGGTTTTTTTAATGCCACAGTTCTTTCCAAGGGTGGAATTTGTGTGAACCGGGTGGCTCTTCCCTACGATGGATGGCGTGACAACCTTCTTAAGGGATTGAGTCTTTTTTATTTTTGTTTTGATATATGGTAGCAATGAATAAAAGTGACTCAAGTAAGATTCACTTGGCACCAGCACATTTACCTTCGACCTCATGGTTAGAGACAAGTTGTAGACAAGACTAGCTCTAGTTGTGACCCTTAGAATCTTGAGTTGACTAAATCTATAATCAAGTGGTTGTCATGGCCATATGTGAGTTTCAATAGTAGCTAGGGTTTTTGTGGGCCCTCGACTCTATTCTCTTTAAAAATCAGTGGCTTGAGAGGTGAGGTTTTGAATTGCAAGTCCAAGTGTCGTGCCAACAAGTCTAGAACTTGCCCCGAATATTTTTCTAAGTGAAATTCTAAGTGTAGCTCAACTTGAGAAGTGATTATAGGATCTCCTTGGTCCCATTTGAATTTGAAAACTTCCAAAGCCTACCATTATAATATCGTTAGTCAACTCATTTGAGCCTAAGCCTTTTCGTTCAATAACCGCATTACAAGCCTTCATCTGTTCTATACTGACCCTCTCTTGGCACCCAATCTTTCCTTAGAATTCATGATGAGCAATAGTTAAAAAAATAATTTTGGGGGAGAGATAAGGAAATTCAAAGTGATGAAAGGTTCAAAGAACAAAAAGACTTGATGAAATGGAATGGCAAAAAAAAGGATGAAAAGCCAAAAAAAAGCATGTCAAAAGAAAAGAAAAGGTTGAAAGGATTCAAGAAAACAAGATTGAAAGGCTTGGAATGATTAGAAAACGAGAAAAATGATCGTCATATAGAAGAAAGAGTGACAATGTGTCTCTCTAGTTCCCCCAAGGAAGAATAAAATGACTCAAAGAGGCAAGAAGCATAAGCCGAATTGAGAAAAACGGAGTAATTAAGGAAAGATGATACCATCATAGTTCATTATGTCTGACCTTAATCCAAAATGCCTTCATTACATCCCTCTAAAGCCCTATAGGATTTCAAGTTGAGCGAGCTTACATTAGTGGTGATTTACATGAGGGGCAAGCTTATGGTACTTAGAGCCGGACTTGTGGCATTCTTTTGAGAGTGATGAGAGCACTTCTTGTCAATCCCCGCTTTGAGTGTACATTCTATAAGGTGAGATGATCTCATGGAGAGGAGAGGAGAAGGATTCTGGGATCCACAGTGACCTACGTGAGAGAGCGAGTCCTTTGATGAATTGAGTCAACTCTTGAAGCTTTTGTGTCACATTAGACGTATGGAACTCAAAAAGCCATTGCATAATTTTGTCAATAATGCATTTGTGTTGAGGGTAATTGTTAGTTCCAATTGAAGCTTGATAAAGTTACTTTAGGACAGCTGAAATTCTACTTTCTTTTCCTTGTGGAGGTGGGAATTACCTTGTTTGCTTGAGGACAAGCAAAAGCTTAAGTTGGGGGAGTTGATAACTAGGGATTTTAGCCTACTATTTGCTCTATTTTGCGTAGGTTTTGGGTCAAAAATACGTTAAGGTATTCCCGAAAACTAACTTAAGGTGCTTATTTGCAGGTTTTGGTCAAAATGAGGCAAAGAAGCCTAAATGAACTCATAAAGGAGTCAAACTTGCACAAGCCCAATGAATGGAACTGGAGCACTGTCAGCGCTGTTATTACGCGGTCGAGTAAAACCATCTGCTGAGGCGATTAAAAATATGATGCAACTAAGTGATGTTTAGAGAAGCTGCAGCCAAGTGCTAACACTACCGCTGACCGCGATACAAACGTGCGGCCACGAAACCATTGGCACGGCCATGAGTGAAATTGCACTGAGAGCGGAAGATCAAGAATCAAAGACCTTGCAATCTTGGGACAGGCAAAGAACGCGACCCGCGTCATTTTTACGCGGCCGCGAGGCCACCTGACGCTGAGGCGATTGATACTCTGCTAGGAGCGAGAGTAGGGGTTCTGAGAGTTGCAAGTAAAGTTAAATTGCAGACGCGGTCTGTGAACATTTTACGCGGCTGCGGTTGAAGCCAATGTGGACGCGACTGTATTTACGCGGTCCCCAAAACAAACTCCAGCCCAGATCCAAGTAAAGAAAAATGCGGACTGCGCTCCTTATTTCACGGCCACCGATGACTAAATGCGGACACGCCCAGTTTTACGCTGACAATGGAACTTCCGTTGGGGTATTTTTATCCAGTAATTTCAGCTATGTATAAATAGATTTTTTTCACATTTTTAGGTTATCTTTTTGTATTAGGGAGCTCGTAAACAGCAGCACTTTACCACTTTGAGTAATTTTAGAGTAGCTTTAGCTTATAGTTTTAGATTTTATTCTTGTAATTAACTTTTATGTCTTATATTTCATCTCCGCCTTTGATTTCTACCTTAATTATGAGTAGCTAGACCCATTAGCTAGGGTTTTGACCCAACCCTAGTGTGGGTATTTAATGGGTCGTCACTTTTAGGGCTTATTTGTTTATGCGTTAGTGATATTTAGCATGTTTCATGCTTTAACTGTTGAATTGGTGGTTGCAAACACTGATTCGTGCCTTTTTGACTAGGGCTCTTCTTTAGAAAGAGGGCCCAAGTCTAGGTAAAATAGGCTAACAAGGAATTGAGGTGAATTCAAGAGATTGATAGCCCCAATTAAAGGGTTAAACCTAGAGATAGTAATACCCTACTTGAGCCAATTTCACTTGCACTGTTTGAACACCCAATTAGGCTTGAGAAAAGCCAATTCGGGCAAAGTCACTCAAACTACAGATATAGTGTGAGTAATTAAGTGTGAGGTTATATCATGACCCCAGATACAACAAACTTGTCCTAAATTCCAAACCCCATTAGATACTCGCCTAGGTGTAAGTACTTCCCTAGTGATTTTTATTAATTGAGAAAACTCCTACAAAAACATTATACTTAGATTATTTTCAGCAATGAATAGTAATACAATTAGTATAGAATCAAACCCACTCATGGTTAGAAGTGTAATTAAATACAACACATATAGCTAGATTAGATAGAAACCCAACTCTCAACCAATAGTTACTCCATGTGGATATCGATCCCGACCTTTCGGGTAAAAGCTACATCAACCACTCCTCACCATTATATAGTGGTGTAGGGTTGGAGCCGATCATTACTTACCTCAATCAAGACAAAATCCTACTCTGTGATGACCTTGCCTCTCGAATCGGCCTTCAAATGCCTCGAATTTAGCTACAAACAATTCGATACAATTAACACGAGCTAAAGGAATCAATTCCATAAGAATATGCTAAGTTGCAGGTCAAAAGCCAAAAAGTCAACTCAAACGTCGAGCCCCCAGCCCACGTCTCAAAATCTGACAAAAGTCGGAAAATTCGAGAACCCATTCGATTATAAGACTAACCATACTAGTTTCTCTTAAATCCGACCTCGAATCGACTTCCAACTCTCAAAAGTTCATTTTATGAAACTCCACCACTTTTTCCCAAATTTCATCCCAAATAATTAATCGATCGATGAATTCAATGATATATTCATGATTATTAGCCAAAACCGAGTTAGAATTACTTACCCAGATAATTTCCCTGAAAAATCCCGAAAAGTCGCCTCAAACCGAGCTCCCAAAGTCTAAGATGTGAAATAAAACCCTAAACCTCGCTTATATAGTGCTCTCTGAACCTTCACTGCGCGGTCCATATAAATCCATCGCGGCCTCACACTCCTCACTGTGGTCCGCATAATTGCCACCGCAGCCACATAATACCTCCTGTCACACCTTTTTTTTCCCGATAGGGGTGGGATAAGGGAGTTTTTTCAATTTAAGTGACATAAATCGATTTTGGGATTATTTATTTAATTTCAGAGCCGCCACTTGGAATATTTATGGTGTCCCAAGTCACTGGTTTATTTTAAATCCTAAATCGAGGAAGTTTTGACTCTATTTTAAAAGTCTGCGAACTAGAAACCCATGTAAGGAATTATGTTAACCCGGGAGAAGGTGTTAGGCACTCCCGAATTCCGTGGTTCTAGCATGGTCGCTTAACTATAAATAATTGGCCTAATTATCTAATTAATTACATGTCTTAAACCTATTGTCAATTTTTAAACCTTTTGAACCGCTTTTAATATTTGTGAAATTATTCTTAAACAAGTCACGATGGCGTACACTTGTTGTTTTGGACTACAAAGTATGTGTATATTGAAGATATTCTAAGACTAAGCTTATTGGTCTAAAAGATGAGGATTTGGGCCATGGCAAAATCTGGCCCAGACACTGTAAATGAACTGGGCCAGTTGTGATTTGTGTTTCAGCAAGAGGAAAACATACAACACATACTACCCAATTCCAATTCTACTTATACAAGAATGAAAAAACACATAAGAAGATTATTACACTCAAAATTTAAATTAACGATACTAGTAATATTTTGAACGATCTGGATTAAATTACAACTATACTAATTTTGAAAATAGGTACATGATTCAGTTATTGGGTTTTACACCCAGGCACAACTTTCTATTACAGTTTTCCATTGAAAAAATACACATTTGTTCAGTTTAAGGTTGATTTATACAAAGAATGTGACACATATGAAATTATAGCATTTGAATTTGTCAAAGACACTGATAATTCATAAAATATATCTTGATGTTTGATGTCGACTAGATTTGCAAAAGGGATACAAGACTAAAGATTTTTGTTTTTTAGAAATCTGGGTCGTGGCTAGCAGGCCCAGTATGGTCTATCGTTTCCAATTTCTTTGAGGGTCTCAGATTTGAGACCCACTAGCCCAAGATTTGTCCCTGTTTGTTACAAGGCCCAATGCGGCTGACACTTCTTGCCATAATTTGGCCAGAAGTGTAAATATTATGATCATGCTAGCCTAACTTCACCCTTTAATACAATAATCATATTTAAGAATGTCAATAAAAATGAAATAATACTGAAATTTATATTATACAACCCATATGATAAATATTAGTAAAAAAAAGCTAATCTATCTTTTAAAATATATTGATAGCTTCACTCTCTTCTAATGATTGGCTGGCGCAAATAGCTCATGTATGAGATGAATCTGCATGTAAGAATATCCAATGTAGTCATAAATTTATATTTTATTAATCTTTATACCTACTTAACACACTGCCAGATCAGTGTCTAACTAAGAAGGAGTATCGATAGTCATAGGTAAACTTTAACATCTAAAAGATAAAACAAAAAGACTAAGCATAGATTTTTCCTAAAAAATTTAACGGGACAACATGCTCACATAATAGATAATACAGTCAGAAACTTAGAACTCAAGGTGATAAATGATAGCAAATAGAAGCTATACAACTAAAATGAAGATATAGACATTTGCACCATGAATTTAAACAAGATCATTTCACTCAATATAAGGATAGGGTTACATACCTATAAGTGAACAAAAAAGCAAGAAGAAGGACCAAAAAGGGGTCAATAAGCAGAGACATTTGGAGCTTAATCAGCAGTACCAACACAGCAACAGCCCAGAAAACAAAACCTAGGAAAAGACCAGCTCAAAATAGCAGTTTTAAACCCTGAAAACCTCAGTAAAATCATAACTAAACCATATATCGAACCAGATTTTTCTTTGTCATGATAGGAAGAAATTTTTCAGGAATTTTTTTATTTGAAAATTTTGTAGGACAGAAAACTGAAATCAGTATTTCAAGAGAACATTTATGTATCTCTTAAAGCAGTGTATCTAGCAGTTTTTAAGGAGGTATTTCTTTATAATTTGTCTAATTGTGTGTTTTTTAGAGCAGTCTTTGTATCAGTTTTCAGAGAGTTTTTCCTTATATTGTGTGTGTAATTGTCTGTCATTTTCAGAAATAGAGTAGCCTTTATATAGGCAACCTAGGGAAGGCATAAGTTAGGAATATTTCTTATCTTTTAAAATCTGATAATAGTATAATACAATTGTCAATTCTTATCCTATTTTCAGCATCTTTGTAACAGCTATGACAGTTGTACCATTTCTAGAAGGTTCTTCTATTTACAGCCTCTTTTTACCCCTGAAAAATTACTATTTTTTTTTTACCTAAAAAATCTGATTTAGTGATTTTTTTATTTCAGTTTGATGTTTATCCTTATTCTAGAAGCTTCTTGAGCTGTTACAGCCAGGATTCTTCACTTAAAGTTCCTAAACTACCCTAAAATTACCCCTTATAGTTCAGGGTTAGATCACTTATTGAGTTGACTAGTTTTGACCTATTTGAGTGATTAAACTTAATAGCTAACCAGTAATGAAGAAGCTGAATTTCAAACTAGCAATTGATCCTAGGTGAATTACTTTTAGGATTTTAGGTTAAACTAATTGTAATGATCCTATCATGTGTGATTAGCTTAGTAATTAGACTTAATTAGTTATCTAAATTAGGAGTCAATTGTCTATATTAATAACATGAGCCTAAGTTAACCAATTATGTACAAAACTCAGAATTTTATTACTTAAACATTAGGATGAATTAATTAGGCCAGGGTTTAAACATAACAGTTTCAGAGTTAGTCACTAAAATCAGAGAGCTAGTTTACTAGTTCTTATAACCCTAAGCATGTGCGATTAGACTTAACAAAGGAAATTGATCAACAATCATAGATTAGTGGTTAATCTACTTAAGAAGAGAGTGCAATAGGCTAGGAATAGGGTATAAAGTAGGAAAATGAAGTCCTAAAATCAGAAGTCTCAATCACAATCGGAAACTAACTTATAATCATACTCAAAGCAACAAATTAAATTAGGAATATTAAAATCAGGATAGGCATGGGAACCCTGGACTAATTAGTTCAGGATTAAGTAATAAAAATTAGAGTTAACCTAAATTACTATTTTAAATAGACCTAATCATGCAGGATTAAACTAAAGTGGAAATCAGTTAATTAACACATAAGCTATTTTTCAAGAAGAAACAGTCAAGAAAGAAACTGGAAAACCTAGAATAAATTAGTCGAGTCATGCAAAAATTAACAAATAAACCTATAATGAAATTTAAAGCAGTATTTGACAACAAAGAAAGGGAAACATAAGCCAATCAGTCAATACATCATAAACTAAAAAAAAATCTAAAAATAAAAACCTAAGCCAGTGATTTCAGAATCATATTCAAACGAATAAATAAATTTAAAAAATGAAGTTTTAAGGGATACCAGTTAATAGGAGAAGTTTGGCCGGAAAAAGGTTGGCCGTCGAATTTTGGCCGGATTCCGGCGAGGTTTAAAATGAATCAAACCCATGTGAATCACTTGATCTAGTCAAAAGCAAGTGACTCACGTAGGTTCGAGCCATTAACTTGCTCAAAATCGAACTGAGTCGAATTTTTAGGGTTCCAAAATTGTAGATCTGAAATTACTGGATTTGGGGAGGTTTTTTGGGGAAATTAAGGGTAGGATGGGGTTGAGGGTGATGAGGAGGTTGTCTGGTATGATTTTGGTTTAATTTGGAGGTAGTCCGCCGCCGGTAGGCGATTTCCGGCCGGCGGACCACGGTGGTGGACAGCGGAGACGGGGAGACGAGAGGGGTGTTGAGCAGGTGAGTTTGAGGGGGGTGGTGTGTGTTAGGACAGTTAAATAGTGTGGGGGAGGGGATTTTAGGACCGTTGGATCAAGATGATCCAACGGCTGGGATTAGAATAAGGTGAAACGGGGTCGTTTTGTTTTTGGACGAGTTAGATGATTTGGGTTGGGTGTAATTGGATATTTAGGAGGGAATTTGGGCCTAGTTTTTTTAGGAATAGCCCAATCCGATTACCTTAATAATTTAGGTTTAATTAATTAAATCAATTAATAATCCTAATTAAAATTCTAAAATATATTAATTTTTTAACCTAGTTTTCATCTAATTCTAATTTAACTAGTGAGTTAATTAAAAGTGAAGCCATTTATTTAATACTCATGATTACTTAAAGAACAAATTCTGTAATTTACTTAATAAAAATGATTAAATTATGCAACTAAGTATTAAATTAAATCAAAAACCTAATTATGCAAGATAATAAAAGTTTTAAAGTATTTTTTGTTACTATTTTATATTTTATAAATTTTAAAAGATGAATTATGATCATACAGTGCAAATAATTCACAAATAAACACTTAAATTCAACAAAAAACTATAAAATTAAATTATTTATCAAATTTTGTAGGAGTATTTAATAGGTGGAAAATTACATGCTCACAGATGCCCCTATTTGCTCAGAAACACGAAGAGTTTTCGGGCAAAGACAAAATGAGCAGTTATGAACAACTTTTACACGTTCAAATACTCCATGCGAAGCGCTTTTGAAAAATCTGACCGAACCTTGCTTCAAAGGTTGCCTGCATATCCTTGGCTATAAGGGAATCAGGTCAGTGTAGTTCTGGGAGTTTTGGTATCTGGGACTACCGGATAACTATGATTTCACTGCGGCTGTTGTTGTTGTTATCGTTGCTGAGCTCCTTATTACACCAAAGTAGCAAAATGAAAAACACTAACTAAGCCTATCAGCTACTAGTTACAAGATCCTTATCTGTATACTCTAAGGCTTGGTCTTGATTCTTGGCTTTTGCTGACTCTGACCTGGACCTTGATGCTTGTTAGCCGCAGATGCTAGTTTCATCTTCTCATTTTCTGGATCAAGGCAGAATGGATAACTCTAATCTCGTCATGAGCAATCCACGTCTTCTCCACTTCCATACCTTGGGTTCGGCCTTCTCTTTTCTCCTTTTCTTTTATTCAGGATCGAAACTTCTTCTTTTGGTCGTCCCGAATCCATTGTCCTAAATTGTAATCTGTGCAAAACCAACGAACGAAATTTTCTGCCCCAGTTTTCACTAGGAAAATTTCGTGAGTTATTGTAATTAAATCTATGCTACTTTATGAAAGATCGAGAATGGTGTACTCGGAGTGAACATAGACTAGGGATGCATACCCTATGCCTAAAAGTAAAATCAACTAGGGATTGGAGACCCTATGTTGGAAAAGATTGACAGGTTATGCGGTCGTCAAGAAAAGATTGTTAGGTTATGCCGGCGTCAGGAGAAGATCAACATGTTATGTTGTTGTCAGGAAAAGATCACCAGGTTATGCTGGTGTCGGGAGAAGATCAACAGGTTATTCTGTTGTCAAGAAAATATCACTAGGTTATGTTGGCATCAGGGGAAGGATCAACAGGTTATGTTGTTGTCAAGAAAAGATCACCAGGTTATGCTGGCATCTGGGAAAGATCAACAGGTTATGTTGTTCCAAGAAAAAGATCACCAGCTTATGCTAGGGTCTAGGAAAGATCAACAGGTTATGTTATTGTCAAGAAAAAGATCACCAGGTTATGCTGGTGTCAGGGAAAGATCACAGGTTATGTTGTTGCCAGGAAAAGATCACCAGGTTATGCTGGCGTCTGGAAAAAGGTCAACAGGCTATGCTGTTGTCAGGGAAAGATCACCAGGTTATGCTGGCGTCCGAAAAAGGTCAATAGGTTATGATGTTTCCAGGAAAAGATTACCAGGTTATGCTAGCGTCTGGAAAAAGGTCAACAGGTTATGATGTTGACAGGAAAAGATCACCAGGTTATGCTGGCGTCTGGAAAAAGGTCAACAGGTTATGATGTTGCCAGGAAAAGATAACCAGGTTATGTTGGCGTCTGGAAAAAGGTCAACAGGTTATGTTGTTGCCAGGAAAATATCACTAGGTTATGTTGGTGTCTGGAAAAAGGTCAACAGGTTATGTTGTTGCCAGGAAAAGATCACCAGGTTATGCTGGTGTCAACTAGGGAGTGGGACCCTATGTTGAAAAAGGTGTAGCTAGGGATTGGAGGCCCTATACCACTTTAGGTTTGAATTTTTTTCAACATCATTTTATCTTCAGATGATGAGTAAATGCAGGGAAGAATTTTTAGAGGAAACTTCCCTTTTTGGAGTTGTCGCTGCAGAGCCACTTCTAGCCCTTGCGCAATTTCTTCTTAGGTTGTACCGGCTTCTTGCGAGGTTTCTTTTAAGTTACCCCTGTTCCCTTCAAACAAAGAACAATTGTCAGTTTGAAATGGTGGTTGGTTTTGCGGGCTTGGTTTTTCAACTCGCTTGATCTCGACTCCTTTGACGAAGATCTCAACCGCTTTCTTGTTTGCTGGGGATTTATTTCATTTCTAACCCCGGGAACCCTGGCTTTCCATATTTTTCCATGGTGATCGGTCACGTGGGACCCGACATTTTGACTTTATTTTGCCTTCGCAGGTCTTTCACTTGCTTTTGCTTTGGGCTTTCGGAGCATTGGGGAAATTTGGCTCCCTAAATTCTACTGTAGCGGTTCGTCGCATAGGAATTAACCTTTCCGACTTTATTTTGCCTTTATTGGACTTTCATTTCAACTTTAGAGCATTTGGAATACTTCGGCTTTTCAAACTTTTCCGAGATGGTTAGCCATGTGGGACTCAATCTTTCAACTTCATTTGCCTTTATAGGCATTTCAATTTGGTTTTCTCTTTTCAAGGGTTTTGAGTTCGAAGCATCGGCCGATAAGTCCGGTCATGATCGACTTGATGCCCCCTGACGAGGCTGGGTGCCTTTTTGCATGTTAACTCGTGTCAAATAAGAGCCATGTAAATCAGTTTTGTCATCCTTTCTTTGTCTTATTTTAGGAATAGAGTTAGACTGTGATGACCCAAGGGGTCATTTTATGAATTTAGAATCCGTTCTAGGCTTAATAGCTCTAAAAATATTAATCTTGAATACCTCAATTTGTGTGCGTATTCCGGGCGTGAAATCGAAAAGCTTTTATGTGAAGATATGAGAAATAGTAATTTCTAGAGTTCAAACTTGATAAAAGTTGACTCAGGTCAACATTTTGAGCAAACGGACCCGGATCCGTATTTCGATGGTTCCGGGAGGTCCGCAGTAAAATATGGGACTTGGTCGTATGCCCGGAATTGAATTTCGAGGTCCCAAGCCTTAGAAACCAATTTTTGAAAGAAATTGTTTTGTTGAATTATTTATGAAATAAACAAATGAATTAACGTTTGAAACTGTTGGTATCGGGCCCGTATTTTGGTTCTGGAGCTCAATACAGGTTTTTTACGATATTTAAGCCTTGTCTGCGAAATTTGGTGAGAATCGGAATTTATTTGACGTGATTCGGACGCCCGGTTGATAAATAGTAAACTTTAAGTGTTCTTGAGAAAAATAATGAGTTTTGAGGTTTAATTCATAGTTTTACATGTTATTTGCATGATTTGATCGCACGAGCAAGTATGTATGATGCTTTTAGACTTGCGTGCATATTTGGTTTAGAGCCCCGAGGGATCGGGTGAGTTTCAAATAGGTTTGGGTTGTGTTGCACTCGCTCTTTCTTATGCTTCGACATTGTTTCTTCAAGCATAAATGATATCATATTGAACAATGAGCTCCAATTTATGTTATCTGTATCGTAATTATGGACCCTTAGCAAAAAAAATCATCGAATTTGGACATCGTATGAGGATTTTATGGTCATTTTACTAAGGTTGCCAGATTTTTTAGGTTAATTACGAAATTGCCACTGACGGCGTATTAAAAATCTGCACTATTTGCAAATATTAAAACTTACATATCTCATTCATTATAAGGTCAAATTTAGTGATTCAAAAGCCTAACTTGACTAGAATTTCACAAGGAATACATTGGAAACATAAAAATTGAGTTTCGAGATCGTTTGGCATGAAAAACGAGGTAGAATATCTGGCAGAAAAATATATATAAAACGGGCAGACTTCTTCTTCTTCAAATTTTCGAACCCCACAGCCCTAGGAACGAATTTCTTCACCAAATATCATCCCCAAGTCATAGGTAATCAATTCTAAACCTTACTCTTTCAATTACTCATTGTTTTTCATCACTTTTAAATCAAAACCTAAGAATTTTCATGGTAAAAATTGAGGGTTTGGGTAGAATTAGGGAATTTTGTAAAAATTGAATTTTTACCTCGAATTGAGGTTGGATTTAGAAACTAATTGTATATTTGGGTTCGTGGTTGAACGGGCAAACGTAATTTGGTCCGAACCCCGAGTTTAGACCAAGCGGGCCTAAACTTTTTTTGTATATTAAGTTTTCACTTTTTTTGAGTTTTCACTTTTTTTTAGAAAACATAGGAAAAATTATGTTTTTCAATAAAATTAGTTCCTTTAGAATTAATTGATGATATATATTTAATTATGATTAGATTCGAGCAAGTTAGAGCAAGATTCTAAAGGAAAATCTATAATTGAGCAGTGAGTGGTCTACGAAATTGAGGTAAGTGTTTGGTCTAACTTTGACTTGAGGGAATAGGAATCCCCACTTATTTGCTATGTGAAATGCATGTGTGTGGTGTATAGGTGAGGTGACGAGTATCTATGCACCACCAAATTGCCTGTTAAACATGATCCCTTTTCCGTTCCCAACTTAATTGATTCTTGTTTTAATTGTTCTATGTTCATTATTGTTTCTATAACTCTTGGTTTTGTTATTTTGTTGTTAAATATTGTTGTGGTTATTTTGGAAAGAGTATTGGTTGTTTTAGCTGGTTCCCTTGTGGTACAAAACGGTTGAGCGGTTTGGCATTGTTTTTACGAGATATATATACATATTTATGTTCCTGTTGGTTTCATGGTTGAGAGGATATTGATGAAATTATGAGAAAAATACAGTTTCTTATTTATAATTATTGAGACAAAATATTGTGAAAGGCTTGGCCTAAATTGTGAAATTTTATGAATAAATTGATATGAGATATCTGGTGGGAGTGGGTTGCACGCCCCAACAAGGAGTGATAAGGGTGGACAGATGGGATCGGGTTGCACACCGCAACAGGAGTAATAAGGGTGATATATCTATGGAGGAGCAATACGGGTGGACAGGTGGGAGTGGGTTACACGCCGCAACAAGGAGCAATAAGGGAGGACATTTATATTTCTACTGATTTCAAAGAAAATAAAGATTTGAAAGGATTAGATGTTTATTTTACTATTTTTCATATTTTCCACACTACTTTTATTTAAAGTTAAAATTTGGAAACTTGGAAATTATTTGAGGATTGGTTATAGATGAGGCCTGGAAAAGGTGGCTGAGTTATTTTATTATTGTTGCAGTACTTAATTATTTGTTTAGATTTCCTTCTTTCTTTATATAGATTATTGTCACAGGTTATATTGATGAAGCCCCGCCGTAGCCTCGTCACTACTTCGTCGAGGTTAGGCTCGGCACTTACTCAGTACATATGGTCGGTTGTACTGATACTACACTTTGCACTCTTTTGTGCAGATCTAGGCACCGACCAACTGTAGAGNCCACTTGTTTGCTATGTGAAATGCATGTGTGTGGTGTATATGTGAGGTGACGAGTATCTATGCACCACCAAATTGCCTGTTAAACATGATCCCTTTTCCGTTCCCAACTTAATTGATTCTTGTTTTAATTGTTCTATGTTCATTATTGTTTCTATAACTCTTGGTTTTGTTATTTTGTTGTTAAATATTGTTGTGGTTATTTTGGAAAGAGTATTGGTTGTTTTAGCTGGTTCCCTTGTGGTACAAAACGGTTGAGCGGTTTGGCATTGTTTTTACGAGATATATATACATATTTATGTTCCTGTTGGTTTCATGGTTGAGAGGATATTGATGAAATTATGAGAAAAATACAGTTTCTTATTTATAATTATTGAGACAAAATATTGTGAAAGGCTTGGCCTAAATTGTGAAATTTTATGAATAAATTGATATGAGATATCTGGTGGGAGTGGGTTGCACGCCCCAACAAGGAGTGATAAGGGTGGACAGATGGGATCGGGTTGCACACCGCAACAGGAGTAATAAGGGTGATATATCTATGGAGGAGCAATACGGGTGGACAGGTGGGAGTGGGTTACACGCCGCAACAAGGAGCAATAAGGGAGGACATTTATATTTCTACTGATTTCAAAGAAAATAAAGATTTGAAAGGATTAGATGTTTATTTTACTATTTTTCATATTTTCCACACTACTTTTATTTAAAGTTAAAATTTGGAAACTTGGAAATTATTTGAGGATTGGTTATAGATGAGGCCTGGAAAAGGTGGCTGAGTTATTTTATTATTGTTGCAGTACTTAATTATTTGTTTAGATTTCCTTCTTTCTTTATATAGATTATTGTCACAGGTTATATTGATGAAGCCCCGCCGTAGCCTCGTCACTACTTCGTCGAGGTTAGGCTCGGCACTTACTCAGTACATATGGTCGGTTGTACTGATACTACACTTTGCACTCTTTTGTGCAGATCTAGGCACCGACCAACTGTAGAGATATTTAGAGCGGCTATTCATTTATTCGGAGACACGAGGTATATCTGCCGGCATTCGCAGATCCCGAGAGTCTTCTCCTATTTTCATAAACGTTGTTTTATTATATTCAGAACAGTTACATTATTTCTTTCAGCCAAGTATTTGTAGTATTCTTTAGTAGTTCGTGAATTGTGACACTAGACCCTGGGGTAGTCTTAGAGTTATTTATATATAATTATTTCGTGGTTCGTTTTATTTAATTGTTCATTATTTTACCTCTGGAAATTATTCATCGAAAACCAATAGATTCAGTTTACTTTAGATTATTTTATTATGTCTAAATGGATAAATAATGCAAAGTAGTTAATCAAATTCTAACATTGGCTTGCCTAGCAAGTGTGGTGTTAGGCGTCATCACAATCCCTAAGGTTGGGAATTTGGGTCGTGACATATACTGAAAGGGATTGAAAGAAAATAACAGATAGAATGGATAATGAATTTGAACAAGAGGTATCCCTTTCGGGAAAAGGAAAGAATGACTTTTCTAGAGTGTATGCGGATTTCAATGAACATGACATGCCTCTTGGACTGGATGCCCGATCTCTGCAACAACCGTCTAGCTCTCAGAAATTCATCACAACCATTACCTCGAGATTGAGAAACCTTTCCCCGGACCGTGTCCATGTCAGTGACCCATTATCCTTTTTCGATTAGTGGTGCCCTTTGCGGGTTTTCACGGACTAACCTCTCTCATTTCTCTTCTCACTGTCGCCTTGTAGTGCTCTTTGCGAGTTTTCACTAACAAGATTCTCTCATTTTAATTTATCTTCTTACCGTCGCCTTACGGTGCCCGTGTGGGTTTTTTCCGATAAGACTCTCTCATCTTATTTCTCTCATTTGCTTGTATCAAATCCAAATAATTGTATCCTCCAATTTTGGACGTCTTTGACGATTGATCGAAAGGACTTGAACAGGATCTTGGTGAAAAGGATTTGTGTTGAATTACAACTTTGGGACCTTTCGAGCGAAAACATCGCCGAACATATCATAACATTTTCCCCAGCTTACACTTTTGGGGAAATATGGAATTTTATTTTGGTGTGACTGAACCCCAGAGAGAGGCTGCCTACGTATCCTTTTGGAATCAAGTCAAACGTAGTTCAGGGTTACATTTTTGTTTTTGTTTTGATGATTTCTTTTTCTTTTTCTTTTTTTTCTTTTTTTTTTGGTTCCAAGGAGGGTGATGAAAGAAAGATATATGTCTCAAAAGGGTTTACAAAAGTTGATAGTGTTTGGGGTAGTGATAATGAATCCTTCGTCATTTCAATCAGGAAGCGCCAACATCACGAAAGGGTCAAACATACTACCTTTTGACTGCATCTGTATTGACAGCCGTTTCGGAGTCATTTCCTTCAATGTCCCATAAGTATAATTCTCCTTTTGGTAGCAATTTCCTTATGATGTATGGACCTTTCCAATTTGGGGCGAATTTTCTTTTCGCCTCTTAATGGTCCGGGAGGATACGTCTTATGACGAGTTGCCCCACTTTGAAATTCCTAGGCCGCACTTTCTTGTTATAGGCGCGGGCCATTATTTGTTGGTACAACTGCCTATGACATACTGCGGCCATTCTTTTCTCATCAATGAGAGTTAACTGTTCCAGTCGGGTTTTTACCCATTCATCATCCTCAATTTCAGCTTCGACAATGATGAGAAGGGAGGGAATTTCAACTTCTGCAGGTATTACGGCTTTAGTGTCGTAAACCAATAGATAGAGCGTAGCCCTAACTGATGTGCGCACGGTCGTGCGATATCCCAATAATGGAAAGGCAATTTATTGTGCCATTGTCTAGAACTTTTAATCATTTTTCTGAGGATTTTCTTGATGTTTTTATTTGCTGCTTCGACGGCGCCATTGGCTTTGGGACGGTAAGGAGTGGAATTACAGTGTGTGATTTGAAACTGTTCAAATACCTCCCTCGTCATGTGACTGTTTAGATTTGCAGCATTGCCGGTAATGATAGTTTTTGGAATACCAAAATGACAGATAATGTTGGAATGCACAAAGTCCACCACTGCATTCTTAGCGACGGCTTTGAATGTGACTGCTTTGACCCATTTTGGGAAATAGTCGATGGCGACCAAGATAAATATGTGTCCGTTTGAAGCTCTCGGCTCGATTGGACAATTGACATCCATTCCCCAGGCAACGAACGGCCAAGGTGCTGACATGGGATGTAGATCTGAAGGTGGCGCATGAATCAAGTCACCGTGTATTTGACACTGATGGCACTTCCGGACAAAACTGAAACAATCTTTTTCCTTGGTCATCCAGTAATATCTTGCCCGTAGGATTTTCTTTGCAAGGACGTATCCGTTCATATGGGGACCACATACTCCTTAATTCACTTTGTTCATAATATTTTTAGCTTCTTTGGCATCCACACACCTTAACAGATTCAAATCAGGAGTTCTCTTATACAACACTTCTCTGCTCAAGAAGAAATTATTGGCAAACCTTCTAATGGTTCTCTTTTGGTCTCCATTGGCCTACCCCGGGTATTCTTTTGTTTTCAAGAGCCTTTTAATATCATGATACCATGGTTGGAAATCAGGTTCTATTTCACCTGTGTTACAATAACCATGTCTTTCTCATATCTGAATCTCCAACGGGTCGATATAGACATTGCCTGGATATGGCAGCATTGTAGCTAAGGTAGCCAATGCATCAGCTAACTCATTGTGGGATCGAGGAATATATTTGAATTGAACGGCTTTGAATCGCTTGCTAAGATCTTCCACATGTTGTCTATAGGGAAGAATCTTAACATCCCGAGTTTCTCATTCACGTTGTGCTTGCTTAATGATCAAATCGGAGTCTCCCATGATTAACAGCTCCTCTACATCCATATCAATTGTCATGTTCATGCCCATTATGCAAGCTTCGTATTGCACCTAAGGTAGCCCATTATGAGAAGTGGCTCTTATAACTTACTGGCTCAGGATGCGACCTGTTTTCAAACCACTCTCCACCATTTCCCCAATCTTTATGGATTTTGCAAATGGCTTGCCCATAGCGGACATCATGTTCTGAAAATAGTCAGCCTCTTGGGCTTTCAAGAAGACGCTAACCATCTCAGTCTCGTCCATTGGGGGTTTTACTCTAGCCGCTTGTTCGCGCCACTTGATAGCATATTCTCTGAAGATTCCTTCTTGAGATTGGACGAAGAGTTTCTATCTTGAGCTATGTCCACGTTGTACTGAAATTGTCTGACAAAATCTCGGGCCAAATCGTCCCATATGTGACAGTGGGAGATGTCCTGGTCCATATACGATTCGGATGCAATTCCGATTAAACTCTCTCCGAAGTAAGCCATCAAGAGTTCTTCTTTTTCACCCGCTCCTCTTAACTAATTGCAATACCTTTTCAGGTGGCTCATGGGGTCTCCGTGTCCATCATACTTTTCAAATTTGGGAGTCTTGAACCCGATGGGCAGATGAACATGCGGAAACATGTACAAATCAGCGTAGGAGACACTCTTCTGGCCACTCAGGCCTTGCATGTTCTTAAGGCTATGTTCAATGCTTTTCATTTTTCGAGCGATCTATTCTTGCTCGGGGTTCTTCACGGTTTTCTCTTATTCCATGGTAGACTCATACCGAGGGTGCTGAGGGTAAGAGTTTGGGGTGATATGAGCCGTGTCCAAATGAAATGGTGGTGTTTGGAAAGTAAAGGCTGACGGCTCGAAGCTTGGCTCGGATATTGTTGGTGATGCCGTAGCAAAGATTGGTGGTGCAGTGAATATGTTGGAAGATACTCCCGAAAACAATGCCTGGGGGTGAACCTCATAAGGCATTCCGGTGAAATGGACTGACATAGTTGGGTACCCAAACGGGGTGGCCGGGTAGCTTATTGGGACGTTGGAATTTCCACTTGTTCTGGGAATCAATTCGGGAAAACTAGGGATGGAACTGGGTGGTTCTCTACCGTTAGACCAAGCGTCCCACATCTCCAATTTGCGGCGACACAGTATCCTATTTTCTTCAGCAGTTGCTGACTCGGATGTCGGGATAACCGATATTGGGCTTTCCTCTGAGGGGTTGATGATTTGTAGGTGAACTTCTGATGTCATTTCGACACTCCCTTTAGATCTCATGAAGTATGGGTGTGAAGCTAGATTACCGCAAAAAATAACCACCTAAAAACAGAACCCTTAAAAAAACATACACCACAAAACTGTTAGATTGAGGCATTCAACACATAGGGAATCGCACGTTGGGGGTATGCAATGCTCCTAGACAGTTGACATTTTTCTACATGTTTTTCAACAGTTCAGTGTCTCATCCCGGCTTTTGTTGTCTCCCAGATTTGAATTTTTACTTTTCTTGCTTTTTTTCAACATTTTCTCTCTTTTCTCTTCTAAATTATTTCCTTTTTTAGGGGTTATGATCGAATCCTATGTGGATTGCCTACGTATCACGTCGCCGCGTGAATCAGATCATCACGTAGTTCAAAGGATAAAAGCAAAAAAGAAAGAAAAATTTTCATTTTCAAATTTTCATTCAATAAAAAACTCCAAATTTTCCTCTATTACAAACGACTCCGACATACTTGAAAATTAAAAACAAAACAGACTCAAAGTAGACTAACCGGACTATAAAAGAAACTGGAATACAGACTCAAAAAAGTAAATTAGGAATACATAAGTGCCTCTATTACTACTCCAGGGGTCCGCGGGACATCAGTCGGTCTCGCCGCGGGCCTGCGGGCCATGTCTTCTTGGAGGCGATATAGGTCGTCCATTATTTGAGGGATAAAAATCATCACAACAGCGAAGAATGTAGATCTGTTCATATCCTTGCACTCACGTCATTTCATGATGACATAATCAGCAATTCTTTTGACCCTTTCTCTAATGATGCCTTTTTCTTGGAGTAAGCGCCCAATCTGCTGGGACCTAGTCTCCAGAACTTGGGTGGCCTTATGATTTTGCTCTTGTAACTGCTATGAATCTTCTTCCAATTGAGACATCAATGCATAACAGTGTTCCCTTTCTGTTTTAAAATTCTTCACTTGCTTAGTCATTTCGTTGTCAAGAGTTGTTATCTTTTCCGTTAAACTTGTGACTTCTTTATCATACTTTCCTTTCAGTTGTTGAACAAAGTTCGCCGTTATTCTGCATTCTTCGCCAACTTTTCCCGGGTTCTTGCCAATTCATCTTCGGCTTTGTCCAAATCATCCCCATAATCGCACATTTTTCGCCTAAGACCGTTTATAAGTCTTTCATCTATTTTGCTCCTCTCTGGATTTTCAGCAGCTATCTTCATCCTTTGAATCTGGGCTCGGAGAGCTTCGTTTTCTTTGGCCAACTTGTTCTTCTCCCCTTCATCTGCAGCGGCTTGCAAATTGCTTGCAAATTTAATGCCTTTGATTTGCCCTTCCAATTTGCTTATCATAGCCCTGTAGCCTTTCTCTTTTTCTAACTAATTCCATTGTTCTTGTACCTCCTCTGTGAACTGTTGTACGTGGGGTCTTTTGGCGGGTCGTTCAGGCTCTTGATGGTCTCTACCCCTTCTACTATACCAGGCCACGTAGCTAGGATCTGCCTCACCTTTGGGAAAATCCCTTACTCGAGTTTGCGGCTCCAGAAACCTACATTGATGCCAAATCTGGCGGACCCTATCTTTCGGGAATGCAGCTCTTGGACCCAGTTCAATGACTTGTTGACTCAAATCATCATCATGAGGAACAGCTTGGTGCCTTCCCAAACTGTCGTAGAACCCTATGTGGGGCATACGGCTGAATACTTCGAAGTCCCATCAATAGAAGAAAACACACTTTGGCCGACATATAAATAATTTCATTGACAGGGAGCCAGCCGAATGTCCATTCAATCTGGTTGGCAGTCAAGGAACCCAAATGTGCAAACCATGCTTCTGTACCTTCCAAAAACTCATGACCCTCTACCCAGGTTTTATGTTCTTCAATGCATTTGAGACCAGTCAGACTGTAATTCATATAACCCGGGCGATGGCAAAGGTGTTCTATAATCCAGATCTGTAAGAGTAAATTGCAACCCTCGAAGAACTTTCCCCCTGATTGACAAACAGTTAGAGCTCGGTAGATTTCTGCTAGGATCATTGGTACAAGAGTGCTATTAACCTTTTTTATCATATATTCAACAACTCCTACGAGTCCCAACTCTATATATCCATCACTCCTCGGGAAGATTAGAGTACCCAAAAATGCTACCACGAAGGCCAATCCCCGTCTTGCTTCCCATTTGCTTTGATTCCCTTGGTGGGTTAAATTCCCTTGGTGGGTTAAACTGGTATTTAGGGCATCAAAACCACGAGGGTCCTCATAACGACGATAGAGAAAGTAGAATGTGCAGAATTCCTCAGCTAAATTCTCATCTTTGACTTCCCGGCTAATGCTCAAAAGGTCCAAGAATTTGTGAGGAGTTACAGCTCTGGGTGCCACTGGGTATCGACTCCTGAGATTCCCGTTAAGGCCAGCATAGCCTGCTATCTCCTCAAGTGTTGGAGTTAGCTCAAAATCAGAGAAATGGAACACGTTGTGCGCTGGATCCCAAAATGGTATTAAAGCCTCAATTATGTCCAGCCTTGGTTTAATCTTCAAGAGGCCGGTGAGCCCGCCGAAAGCTTTTATTACAACACCTTTACTGACCTCCCCCAGGTCATTCCACCACATATGGAGTCCTATCGGGATTTCTTCTACAGCTTTGAAAGGTATATTTAGTGTTCATCCTACACATTTATTTAAAGCGATTGGTTAAAAAGAAAAACTATGATTTATCTTGACCTAAAAAAGTGCTATTTTTGCAAAAAATTGTAATTTATTAAAACGGACCATATTTGCAAATACGACCCTTCAGCACTTCAGGAAGGAAGATTTTAGGGTTGTGTTTGCTAATTGGTCAACAATTTGAAAAATGACCATAAGTGGCTATTCTTGCAAAAATAGCCTTCCGGCGCCCCGTCGGGACATCTTTGGCTATTTAGACAAAAATGCCATCACCTAACTTTATCTATGACAAAATTATGTATTTTATTTTCCCAAAAATAGGGTTGGACCCGATGAGGGTTGCCTATGTATCCAACACCGGTGGGAATCAAACACGCGTAGTTCAGAAAATTTTGACGCAATTTTGAAAAATATGACACTAACTTATTTCATTTTTCGAAATACATTTTCTTTTCTCCCTTTTTTTTCGAAAATTTTGGCAGAGTTTCGAACAAGTCGAAGCAAATAATGTACACATAACAGGTAAGATGCATCAGGATGGTCCTTTATTTTGGGTTCACTTGTCCTAGATGGACCTGACCCCTGTGTTGAGTCCCCTAAGTCAAATGCACGTGATGCAAACAAACGCACCTAATAGGGATCCGGCATGAGGCTATGTTATTCTAAGTTTAAATCCTAGGGTTTTTTTCTAGACCTGGCTTACCCGAGCGGACAGCTCGAGCCGGGGGGCAGCGTACCGGGAATATAGAAGCTTCACCGGCTTTGCAACTTGTCCGAACCTCATTCTAAAATTGGGATATGACTCTAACAGAAAAGAATTCACACGAAGTGTACACTTCCCATATGATTTAGAAGACTTGTAGAGAAGAGGGTTTCGTAACAATTTATATACAGTCCAAACAATATCAAAGCGGTAAAAAGCGACATTTAGCACATTAGGCTCAAACACGTAAAAATCAGATAATAAAGCCAAATATAATAGTTATTCTAAGCTTGAATTCTTGAACCCTGAACCGGAGATTCTGGGTTCGATCTCCAGCAGATTCGCCAGAGTTGTCAGACCTCCTTTTTCCCGATAGGAGTGGGATAAGGGAGTTTTTCAAATTTAAGTGACATAAATCGATTTTGGGATTATTTATTTAATTTCAGATTCGCCACTTGGAATATTTATGGTGTCCCAAGTCACCGGTTTATTTTAAATCCCAAATTGAGGAATTTTTTATTCTGTTTTAAAAGTCTACGAACCAGAAATTCGGGTAAGGAATTCTGTTAACCCGGGAGAAGGTGTTAGGCACTCCCGAATTCCGTGGTTCTAGCACGGTCGCTTAACTGTTAATAATTTTCCTAATTATCTAATTAATTACATGTCTTAAACCTATTGTGCATTTTTAAACCTTTTGAACTGCTTTTAATATTTATGGAATTATTTTAAAACAAGTCACGATGGCGTACACTTGTTGTTTTGGACACGTTGCAAATCGCGCCACATGAAATGCACCCGTAATTTACAACATGTTTATTTTAATTAGTGTTTGAAGTTGTGGTCGGGTCGCATAAGATGCAAATCCGAATGTAGATTACGTAATCATGACTATGGTCATGATGATTTAATTGCATATCTAAAGCAAACTATTATTTTTCATAAGTTATTTGTAACATTAACTTAAGTGAAAGATGTATTTTTTGGACTACAAAGTATGTGTATATTCAAGATATTCTAAGACTAAGTTTGTTGGTCTAAAAGATGAGGATTTGGGCCATGGATAAATTTGGCCCAGTCACTCTAAATGAACTGGCCCAGTCGTGCTTTGTGTTTCAGCAAGAGGAAAACATACAACACATACTACCCAATTCCAATTCTACTTATACAAGAATGACAAAACACATAAGAAGATTATTACACTCAAATTTAAATTAACGATACTAGTAAGATTTCGAACGATCTGGATTAAATTACAACTATACTAATTTTGAAGATAGGTACATGATTTAGTTCTTGGGTTTTACACCCAGGCACAGCTGTCTATTACAGTTTTCCATTGGAAAAATACACGCTTGTTCAGTTTAAGGTTGATTTATACAAAGAATGTGACACATATGAAATTATGGCATTTGAATTTGTCAATGACACTAATAATTCATAAAATATATCTTGAGGTTTGATGTCGACTAGATTTGCAAAGGGGATACAAGACCAAAGGTTTTTGTTTTTTGGAAATCTGGGTCGTGGCTAGCAGGCACAGTAAGGTCCATCTTTTTCCAATTTCTTTGGGGGGTCTCAGATTTGAGACCCGCTAGCCCAAGATTTGGCCCTGTTTGTTACAAGGCCCAAGGTGGTTGAAACTTCTTGCCATAATCTGGCCCAGAAGAGTAAATATTATGATCATGCTAGCCTAACATCACCCTTTAATACAATAATCATATTTAATAATGTCAAATAAAAATGAAATAATACTTAAATTTATATTATACAACCCATATGATAAATAGCAGTAAAAAAAGCTAATCTAACTTTTAGAATAATATTGATAGCTTCACTCTCTTCTAATGATTGACTGGCTCAAATAGCTCATGTAGGAGATGAATCTGCATATAAAAATCTCCAATGTAGTCATAAATTTATATTGTATTAATCTTTATACCTACTCAACACACTGCTAGATCAGTGTCTAACTAAGAAGGAGTATCTATAGTCATAGGTAAACTTTAACATCTAAAAGACAAAACAAAAAGACTAAGCATAGATTTTTCCTAAAAAATTTAACGGGACAGCATGCTCATATAATCGATAATACAGTCAGAAACTTAGAACTCAATGTGATAAATGACAGCAAATAGAAGCTATACAACTAAAATGAAGATATAGACATTTGCACCATGGATTTAAACAAGATCATTTAACTCAATATAAGGATAGGGTTACATACGTATAAGTGAAGAAAACAGCAAGAAGAAGGACCAAAAGGGGTCAATACAGTACTGTAACGACCCGGTCGGTCGTTTCGTGAGATTAGCCCTATGTTCCCTGTTTCAGCTTTTTCATGTGTTAATTAACTTAATTATGATGGGTTGGGCCGGTTGGTTCGGGTTCGGAGTGGTCGTAGTGAGAAATGAGACACTTAGTTTCTTGGATTGGCTTTATAGTTGGAAAAATCAACTAGGAGTTGACTTATAGGTAAACAACCTAGGAATATGGATTTTATAGCTCGGATAGCTTCGTTACGTGATTTGGGACTTAGGATTGTGTTCGGAATGTGATTTTGAGGTTCGGAGTAGAATTAGGCTTGGATTGGCGAAATTGAGTTTTTGGCGATTTTCGGTCGGCAGTGAATAATTATCTATCTGGGTCGAAATGGAATTCTGGAAGTTGGAGCAGGTTCGTAGTGTCATTTTGGGTATGTGTGCAAATTTTCAGGTCAATCGGACGTATTTTGGGTGGTTTCGGCATCATTGGCGAAATTTAGAAATCTCAAAGTTCATAGCTTGAATCCGATGTGATCTTGGTGTTTTAGTGTTGTTTTGGGTGTTTCTAAGGTTTTACTAAGTTTGAATATGGAAATGGGATGTATTGGCGTATTTGGTCGAGGTCCCGAGGGCCTCGGGTGGTTAACAGATCAAATTTCGGACCTTAAACTTGGCAGATTTTTCTGGTGTTCTTGCAGAGAAAATTGTTCAATGCGTTCGCGGTTGGGTACTGCATTCGCAATGAGTAAATGGAGGGAGTTGGGGAAATTGGCTATGCATTCGCGACATGGGAGATGCGAACGCGATGGGTCTAGGAGTGTATGCTATGCAAACGCGGGTGTGGGGATGCATTCGCATAGGGCATTAGTAGCCGGGGACCCCATGACCCTTTTCTTCTATGCGTTCGTGTTTGAGGGACGCGTTCGCACTGAGTATTTTGGGAGATGGCTTATTTAGCCTACGCAAACGCGAGGGATATGCCGCGTTCGCATAGGGTGTTTCTGGGCAGTGTATTGAAAAGGCAATATCCGCGACCTTTAGCCATTTTTCACCATTGTTGAGTGATTTTTGAAGCTCTTGAGAGGGATTTAAGAGGGAATCGAAGGGAAACACTTGTAGGTAAGATTCTTGACTTCAAAACTTGATTCTATGTTATTTCCTAAGCAATTAAACCTGAAAATTGGTGAAGTTAGGGAAAATTGTGGTCCGATTTTGATGTTCTTGGTATGTATAGACTCGTGGGAAGATAAGGATTCGGGTTATGTAATTTTTATCAAATTCCGAGATGTGGTCCCGGGGGTCGGATTTGGCCAACTTCGAGATTCGTGCCTAATTGTGATAATTTTCGAATGGTATTCGTCTCTTGGCATATAATAATGATATGAATCTGATTTTTGGTAAATTTGGAGCAATCAGAGGTGGGTTTAGAGGAAAAGGCATTGAGGGCTAGGATCTTAGCCGGTTTTGAGGTAAGAAATATTTCCAAACTTGGTTCTGAGGGTTCGAAACCCCGAACTATATGATATTTGACTATAATTGAGGTGACGCACATGCCACTGGAGGGCGTCCAGGCGTGCACCGAGTGATTTGTGTCCTGGATCATCCCATGGCACCGTCTAGTTGTTATTACGGATTTATATCCACACTTCTATTATGTGGTAAAGGTGAACATGTTAGAAATCATGTTAAGTATAAATGCTAAGGCTTCACGCCGAAAATGCTGAGACCCGAGTGGTCGTATATTACTGTCTTATTTGTGATTATTTGATTTCATATACTCAGTCCTGTTATAGCATATCATTTCATGCCTCAGTCTCAGTAATTGTTAATTATATGCATATTTATCATTGTTTTGGGCTGATTTATATATTTGTGAGCCATATGAGTGAGACTGGAGAGTAATGACTGAGTGAGGCCGAGAGCCTGTTGTTGAGACAGTTATGTGATCGGACTGCACACCGTAGCGATACTTTAATCATGCCCTCGCTGGCTTGATATAGCTCTTGGGCCACTAGGGCCCCTCCGGAATCTTTACACCCTAGTGAGCGCATTGATATTGAGGTGTGGATCTTCCCTGGACATGGACCTTGTCCGAAGCTGATGTTATGAGAGGGATGGATCTTCCCTGGACATGGATCTTGTCTGAAGATGATGTTATGTGAGGGATGGATATTCCCTGGACATGGATTTTGTCTGGGTGTTGTATTCCGGAGATGGATCTTCTCTGTGGGGCTGGACTGGCCTTTTTCCTCAATACTGAGTGACTACGGTCACCGGTGTTTATGCATATTCTGGGATGGAACTTCCCTGGGTCTGAGAGCCATATACAGTACTGGGTGGACTTCTGTGGGAGATCTGTGAGAACTACGTGCATTTTCACACTGTGACATGTTGGCATGTAGAGCATATTGAGGTATATCTCGCATATTCTGTTGTTATTTTCTTATAAACTGTGAACATGCCTAAATTTTGTACGTTGATGATTTTAATTATTGAGTTTGGTCTGTCACTACCTCTCAGCCCATAGTTTCGGTTCGTTACTTCTGAGTTGGTATACTCATGTTACCCCCATGCACCTCGTGTGCAGACCCAGGTACATCGGGGCCCGGTAGTGGTTACTGAGCGGCGGTCAGAGTTTCTTTCGGAGTCGTCGAGGTAGCAGCCGGCGATGGCAGCCTCGTCTTCTCCTTCTTTATCTACCTGTTGCACTTTCATTTGACAGACTAGGTTGTCTATTTTCGCATTTTGACATTATTATGTTATAGTAGCTCGTGACTGAGTGACACTAGATCCGGGGTTGGATTTTGGTTTGTGCTTTAAATGTTGTTCAACTTTCAAATGGTTTATTATCAATATTCTGCATCTAAATTTATAAATTTTCTGAAAAATAAACTTGGATTTAATGAAATGTGTGGCTTGCCTGATTCCACGACAGGCGCCATCACGACTAAGGATTTGGGGTCGTGACAAGTTGGTATCAGAGATCTGGGTTAAATAGGTCTCACCAGTCATGAGCAGGTTTAGTAGAGTCTTGCGGATCGGTACGGAGACATTTGTACTTATCTTCGAGAGGCTGCAGAACCCTTAGAAAATATCTCATATTCTTGAATTCTTGTCGTGTGAATCCATCTATTCAGCCAAAAGCGTAACTCTTTGAATTCCGTTCATGTATTCGAAAGCGCACACGAGCGCTCAGTATCATCTGTGTATCTACGGCTTTTGATTTCCATGGGTGCGAGAGGCGATTTTAGCATGTTGATAATGGGCTAGTCTGGAGTACTTGAGGCCGGATTTTATTCTGTGGTTTGAGTGCTAAGATTTCGATTGTGTGAGCCGTGAATTTGGGACTTATATGTCCGTTTGTGTCCTTATTGGTGGGGTTTTGTGACCGCCTATGTGGAGAGTGTGATTCGATGGTGAGGTGCGTTCAAATTGTTTGATTGTGACAAAAAGGGATTTGTTAGATATGTAGCAAGAACTATTGAGTGTTTGACTTTTGTCTGGAGTTGGTATATGGCCTCGAGTTGTGAGTGTATTGGAAGACCTCTCATGTTGTTTAGTTGTTGAGTGAAGTGGACCTCCATGTTGTGTTATGAGTTCCTGGTGATGTCTTTTGGGCTGAACAATGCCCCAGCAACGTTCATGTTTTTTATTAACGGTGTATTCCGGCCGTATTAGTACTCCTTTTTATTGTATTCATTGATGACATCCGGGTGTGCTCTCATAGCCAGGAGGATGCATGCTCAGCATTTGAGAGTTGTATTGCAGATATTGAGGGAGGAGAAGCTTTATGCAAAGTTCTCCAAGTGTGAATTTTGGCTCAGTTCAGTAACATTCTTGGGACACGTGTTGTCCAGTGAGGGTATCCATGTGGTCAGACGAGTGTGGGTAGAGCTTCCAGAAGCTCAAGATTTCTTTGACCACAGCTCCAGTGTTAGTTCGGCCATCAGATTCAGGTTCTTATGCCACATATGGTGATGCCTCGAGGGTAGGCATTGGTTGTGTTTTAATACAGGAAGGTATAGTGATTGCATGATAGTTATGATTTTTGGAAAGGTATAGAGATGATATCAGTTTGAGGCTAAGCATGCGGGGTTATCTCCTGCGAGGTGTCCTGAGGTTATGTGATCCTTATGTTGTTTTATAGCAAGTTCTCTTTTACCAGTATGTGGTATATGCTGCAATTTGAGTTTAGATCGCTTGTGGAAGTTGGCATGACCATTAAATGGTGAATGCGAGATTTGCATACGATTTGGGATATTAGATGGTTTGTATCATATGAGCTTATGAAGGATTTCGTTGAATCTCGCGACAGTATGGTGGCAGTGATAGCGTATGGGCGTTGTGAGTTATTGTTTGTATTGATCATTAGCTTTGAGCCAGGGGGGGAGTCTGTTAGTGATAAGTCGATTGCACGATTATGTGTTATATTGATTTCGGTTCGAGGTATATGGGTGAATCAGTTATGACCTGCAGAGGTGGAGTCTGAGAATGACTTAAGTAACGGAAATTTTGAATACAGGTTGTAATATACTCTATGGGTAATTGGGTTTTATTGAATGTATGAGTTGTAATTGTAAAAGGTGTAGTGGGTGCAGTGTATGAATTTGCTTGTTACTTCAAGTGTGTGGATTACTTTCCTAGGATGTTGTTGTGCAAACGGGGTCAGGTCATTCTGTCTGCTTGATCGGTGTAATCGAGATTCGTGTAGAGTGGATGACTCTCGAGAATGGATCTGATGGATTCAAGGTTATACGTAACAATTGGGAATCTTTAGGATGTGTATTTCGCTAGAAACTGAGGTCTACATTGGAGGGTGTCGATACTTGTGAAATTTCTACGTTATCATGGATTCTTCATATCAGTATCAGGAAGGTGAAGGTAAATGCGTTAGATTCGCAAGAAGTCTTTTCGGGGTAAGTATTTTGAATGTGGTGCTTCTGGGGATATTCTAGAGAGTATTCAGCGGCTTATGAGCTATTGTATGGTCTTATGCTTGGGTCTCGTGTGGTGAGGCTAGGTTGAGAATTGCGATATTATGACAAGGAGAATTATCAATTCGAGGGTAAGTCAGAAGGAACTTGGATAAATAGGACAGCTTGGTAGTAGGTTGGATCGGCATGATAAGGGATATTATTAGTTCCTTGAGTATGAGGTAATGAGCTTTTACAGGTGTTTCTTGGCAATGTTCTTAGGTTTTGGGTGACCTGCGTAGCTTGGTTGAGTTAGAAGGATTCAGTCTGGACGGTTTGGTGTGGTACAAATGGAATTCGGATAATTCTGGATGGTTTCTTCTACGGTTAGAGATGTGTCTGTTCTACTGGCGTGAGGAGCATGTGAGGTATAGTGATTTTGCTTCTAGATGGGATCAAATGTAAGTTCTTGGCTAGTTGGGTACATAGTTGCTTGTGGCTCGGAATGGGTTATGAAGTTCCCATATTTATCATAGGATGGCATGGTGTATGCGGTACGTTGTGTAGAATCGAGATTTGCATGTGGTAAGGTCACGGTTCAGTTTTGGGAGGAAGGTCAAAATTCTTAGGCAGCATTGGCAAATTCATATGACTAAGTAAATGATATTTATTGGGTGGCTTGATGAAGGTATACACTTCAGAAAGGGGCAATGTATGGAGTTGAGGGTTCTTCATTGGTAATGCGACGCTCTCTTGTTGGATCGACTGTTGATATTCAAGGTTGCTTAGTGACATGGAAGAATTATAGGGTTATCCCTCGTGGAATGATTGAGCATTAGAAGTGTGTTATATATTAGAGCGGTCGAGTTGGGAATAGATATGGTGATTCACGCGCTTCATGGACTTCGAGCTTGAGAGTTCTCATAAAGAGGTTATTTTGTGGTTGGGGACTGTGAAGATGCGAGAAAAGCTAGTCATATGTTAGTATGTGCCATGATTCAGTCATTGTGAACTTTCGAAGAGAGTTATCTATCTGTCGCGGGTGACCAGAGTTAATTTAGAGTTTATTGGTAGGCCAGTATGGGTGTGTGTTCTGCACTGGGTCTAAATTGTTGACTCCGAGTTGCTATTGTTGAGGGATATACCATTCGATTGTCATTGAGTTTATACATATTCTGGAGTGATCTATGAGTTACCCTTCGGTGTTGCGAGGAGTGGTGATCGTTGGTTATATGCACATATGATGCGGATTTATTTGGGCTTTATAGCGAGATTTGAGTAAGGTAATTAATTGGTTGTTGGGGGATTGAGACGTATTGGTTATGTTCTTTCTGATTCGTGTGGCATGCTATCGTCTGATTCCCCCGTGGTTATGGCAATGCACTTTTAGTACTGGCTGTCAAATTTTGTGTGGTTATTGATTTTAAGCAAGGTGGCTTGAAGTATTTCATATGGATCAGCGTGTGGATGGGATCATGCATTGTAGAGGAGTTATGTGGAGGTATGATCCTTGGTGTCATATTCGTGTGTTTTGATTATAGGATGAGTGTCAGGCTCTTAGCATGGTGTTGTGATGGTAATTGTTAATGGCAGGATAGTCCTCTCGTGTGAATCTTTTCTATGATCCGAGTTCGTGGGGTGTTGCTATTGAGTGCACGAGTTGCACAGGTCATGGCTCTGGATTTTATTGATGTGTCATGTCGGTAGAGTGATTGTGGTAGATGAGATGAGGTCGTCGGACCTAGAATGGGTAGTTCCGGATCTAGTTGCAGTATATTTGTGAGGATATTGATTCTGCTGATTGGATGAATGGTTGCTAGTTTCAACGTGTTTCTTTCATCATCGGTAGTATATGAAAGTGTTAGAGCGAGTCATTTCTTGATAAGAGGTTATGTACCAGTATTGGGTTGTTTTGAGCTGCTATTGTGATTAGGAGTTATCGCTATGAGTGTTTGAGTCATGCGGTATATTATGTGATTACACCTGGGTTACGGATATGGCTTGACGCAACATGTTCAGACTTATTCAGTTTATAGTTGTGGAATTTTGATCTCGTAAATTATTTCAGAAGTGGAAAATTGGTTCTAAGGTTTATGGGTTAGGTTGGATTTCAAAATTTCGAATGTGTTGTGCTATTGGACCTATATGGGATAGGGTGACGTGGGATCACCTTCGAGTATGTGCATGGTAGGTTACACGGCAACTTTGGTGGTGTTTGGAACAACCCTAGGCACATTCAATGGACGGACGTATGTTTAGTGGGGGAGAATATAACAACCCGGTCGGTCGTTCTGTGATATTAGCCCAGTTTTCCCTGTTTCAGCTTTTTCATGTGTTAATTAACTTAATTATGATGTGTTGGGCCGGTTGGTTCGGGTTCGGAGTGGTCGTAGTGAGAAATGAGACACTTAGTCTCTTGGATTGGATTTATAGTTGGAAAAATCAACTGGGAGGTAAACAACCTTGGAATGTGGATTGTATAGCTCGGATAGCTTCGTTAGGTGATTTTGTACTTAGTAGTGTGTTCGGAATGTGATTTGAGGTCCGGAGTAGAATTAGGCTTGGATTGGCAAAATTGAGTTTTTGGCGATTTCCGATCGACAATAAAAAATTAAGTATCGGGGTCGGAATGGAATTCTGGAAGTTGGAGCAAGTTCGTAGTGTCATTTTGGGTATGTATGCAAATTTTCAGGTCAATCGGACGTGTTTTGGGTGGTTTCGGCATCATTTGCGAAATTTAGAAATCTCAAAGTTCATAGGCTTGAATCCGATGTGATCTTGGTGTTTTATCGTTGTTTTGGGTGTTTCGAAGGTTCGACTAAGTTTGAATATGGTTATGGGATGTGTTGGCATGTTTGGTTGAGGTCCCGGGTGCCTCGGGTGTGTTTTGGGTGGTTAACGGATCAAATTTCGGACCTTAAACTTGGAAGATTTTTCTGGTGTTGTTGCAGAGAAAATTGTTCTATGCATTCGCGGTGGGTACCACGTTCGCGATGAGTAAATGGGGGGAGCTGGGGAAATGTGCTATGCGTTCGCGACATAGGGGATGTGAACGCAATGGGTCTGGGAGTGTATGCTACCCGAACGTGGGTGGGGGATACGTTCACATATGGCATCAGTAGCTGGGGACCCCAGGCCTCTTTTCTTCTATGCGTTCGCGTTTGAGGGACGCGTTCGCACTGAGTATTTTGGGAGCTGGCTTATTTAACCTACGCGAACGCGAGGGTTATGCCGCGTTCGCATAGGGTGTTTCTGGGAAGTGTATTTAAAAAGAAATATCCGCGACCTTTAGCCATTTTTCACCATTGTTGAGCGATTCTTTTGAGAGGGATTTAAGAGGGAATCGAAGGGAAACACTTAGAGGTAAGATTCTTGACTTCAAAACTTGATTCTATGTTATTTCCTAAGAAATTAAACCTGAAATTTGGAGAAGTTAGGTCATGGGAAATTGAAGACTTTAATTGAGTAATTGAAGGGGCAATTGTGGTCCAATTTTGATGTTCTTGGTATGTATAGACTCATGGGAAGATAAGGATCCGGTTATGTAATTTTTATCGAATTCTGAGATGTGGGCCTGGGGGTCGGGTTTGGCCAACTTCGGGATTCATGCCTAATTGTGATAATTTTCGAATGGGCTTGGTCCCTTGGCATATAATAATGATATGAATCTGATTTTGGTATATTTGGATCAATCGGAGGCTGAGTTTAGAGGAAAAGGCAATGAGGGCTAGGATCTTAGCCGGTTTTGAGGTAAGTAACGTTTCCAAACTTGGTTCTGAGGGTTCGAAACCCCGAATTATATGATATTTGACTATAATTGAAGTGACGCACATGCCAAGTGACGGGCGTGCACCGAGTGATTTGTGGCCTGGCTCATCTCATGGCACCGTCTAGTAGCTATTACGGATTGATATCCGCACTTCTATTATGTGGTAAAGGTGAACATGTTAGAAATCATATTAAGTATAAATGCTAAGGCTTCACGCCGAAAATGCTGAGACCCGAGTGGTCGTATATTACTGTCTCATTTGTGATTATTTGATTTCATATACTCAGTCCTGTTATAGCATATCATTTCGTGCCTCAGTCTCAGTAATTGTTAATTATATGCATATTTATCATTGTTTTGGGCTTCTTTATATATCTGTGAGCCATATGAATGAAACTGGAGAGTAATGACTGAGTGAGGCCGAGAGCCTGTTAATGAGACAGTTATGATATCGGACTGCATACCGCAATGATACTTTAAACATGCCTTTGTTGGCTTGATACAGCGCTTGGGCCACTAGGGCCCCTCCGGAGTCTTTACACCCCAGTGAGCGCATTGATATTGAGGGATGGATCTTCCCTGGACATGGACCTTGTTCGAAGTTGATGTTATGAGAGGGACGGATCTTCCCTGGACATGGATCTTGTCCGAATCTGATGTTATGTGAGGGATGGATCTTCCCTGGACATGGATTTTGTCCGAGTGTTGTATTCTGGAGATGGATCTTCTCCGTGGGGCTGTACTTTTCCTCAGTACTGAGTGACTACGGTCACCGGTGTTTATGCATATTCCAAGATGGTACTTCCCTAGGCCTGAGAGCCATATATAGTACTGGGTGGACTTCTGTGGGAGATTTGTGAGCACTATGTGCATTTACACACTGTGATATGTTGGCATGTAGAGCATATTGAGGTATATCTCGCATATTCTGTTGTTATTTTCTGATAAACTGTGAACATGCCTAAATTTTTTATGCTGATGATTTTAATTATTGAGGTTTAGTCTGTCACTACCTATCAGCCCATAGTTTGGGTTTGTTACTTCTGAGTTAGTGTACTCACGTTACCCCCTGCCCTCGTGTGTAGACCCAGGTACATCAGAGCCCGGTAGTGGTTGTTGAGCGGCTGTCAGAATTTTCTTTCTGAGTCGTCGAGGTAGCAGTCGGCGATCGCAGCCTCGCCTTCTCCTTCTTTATCTGCATGTTGCACTTTCATTTGATAGACTAGGTTGTCTATTTTCGCATTTTGACATTATTATGTTATAGTAGCTCGTGACTGAGTGACACTAGATCCGGGGTTGGATTTTGGTTTGTGCTTTAAATGCTGTTCAACTTTCAAATGGTTTATTATCAATATTCTGCTTCTAAATTTATGATTTCTGAAAAATAAACTTGGATTTAATGAAATGTGTGGCTTGCCTGATTCCACGACAGGCGCCATCACGATTAAGGATTTGGGGTCGTGACAAGTACCAACTCAACAACATCCTAGAAAACAAAACCCAGGAAAGACCATCACAAAATACCAGTTTTAAACCCAGAAAACCTCAGTAAAATCAGAACCAAACCATATATCGAACCAGATTTTTCTTTGTCATGATAGGAATAAATTTTTCAGGAATTTTTTTATTTGAAAATTTTGTAGGACAGAAAATTGAAATCAGTATTTCAAGAGAACATTTTTATATCTCTTAAAGCAGTGTATCTAGCAATTTTTAAGGAGGTATTTCTTTATAATCTGTCTAATTGTGTGTTTTTTAGAGCAGTCTTTCTATCAGTTTTCAAAGAGTTTTTCCTTATATTGTCTGTGTAATTGTCTGTCATTTTCAAAAATAGAGTAGCCTTTATATACGAAACCTAGGGAAGGCATAAGTTAGGAATATTCATTATCTTTTAAAATCTGAAAATAGTACAATACAACTGTCCATTCTTATCCTATTTTCAGCATCTTTGTAACAGTTAGGACAGTTGTACCATTTCTAGAAAGTTCTTCTATTTACAGCCTCTTTTTACCCCTGAAAAATTACTGTTTTTTTTAACCTAAAAAATCTGATTTAGTGATTTTCTTATTTTAGTTTGAAGTTTATCCTTATTCTAGAAGCTTCTTGAGTTGTTACAGCCAAGATTCTTCACTTAAAGTTTCTAAACTACCCTGCAATACCCCTGAGATTACCCCTTATAGTTCAGGGTTAGATCACTTATTGAGTTGACTAATTTTGACTTATTTGAGTGATTAAATAGCTAAACACTAATGAAGAAGCTGAATTTTAAACTAGCAACTGATCCTAGGTGAATTACTTTCAGGATTTTAGATTAAACTTATTGTAGTGATCCTATCATGTGTGATTAGCTTAGTAATTTGACTTAATTAGTTATCTAAAATTAGGAGTCAGTTGTCTATTTAAGAACATGAGCCTAAGTTAACCAATTATGTACAAAAATCAAAATTTTATTACTTAACCATTAGGATGAATTAATTAGGCAAGGGTTTAAACATAATAGTTTCAGAGTTAGTCATTAAAATCAGAGAGCTAGGTTACTAGTTCTTATAACCCTAAGCATGTGCGATTAGACTTAACAAAGGAAATTGACCAACAATCATAGATTAGTGGTTAATCTACTTAAGATGAGAGAGCACTAGGCTAGCAACAGGGTATAAAGTAGGAAAATGAAGTCATAAAACCAGAAGTCTCAATCACAATCGGAGGCTAACTTATAATCATACTCAAAGCAACAAACTAAATTAGGAATATTAAAATCAGGATAGGCATGGGAACCCTAGACTAATTAGTTCAGGATTAAGTAATAAAAATTAGAGTTAACCTAAATTACTATTTTAAATAGACCTAATCATGCAGGATTAAACTAAAGTGTAAATCAGTTAATTAACACAGAAGCTATTTTTCAAGAAGAAACAGTCAAGAAAGGAACTGGAAAACCTAGAATAAATTAATCGAGTTATGCAAAAATCAACAAATAAACCTATAATGAAATTTAAAGCAGTATTTGACAACAAAGAAAGGGAAACATAAGCTAATCAGTCAAAAAATTAGAAACTAAAACAAAATCTAAAACTTAAAACCTAAGCCAGTGATTTCAGAATCATATTCAAACAAATAAATAAAATTAAAAAATTGAAGTTTTAAGGGATACCAGTTAATAGGAGAAGATTGGCCGGAAAAGGGTTGGGTCGCCTGATTTTGGTCGGATTCCGGCAAGGTTTGAAACGAGTCAAACCCACGTGAATCACTTGCTCTTGTCAAAAGCAAGTGACTCACGTAGGTTCGAGCCATTAACTTGCTCAAAATCGAACGGAGTGAATTTTTAGGGTTCCAGAATTTCAGATCTGAAATTACTGGATTTTGGGAGGTTTTCTGGGAAAATTAAGGGTAGGATAGGGTTGAGGGTGATGAGGAGGTTGTCTAATATGATTTTTGTTTAATTTGGAGGTGGTCCGCCGCCGGCAGGCGATTTTCGGCGACTGCGGAGACGGGGAGGGGTTAGAGAGACACGGGGAGACGAGAGGGGTGTTGGGGAGGTGAGTTTGAGGGGGGGTGGTGTGTGTTAGGACAGTTAAATAGTGTGGGGGAGGGGAGTTTAGGATCGTTGGATCAAGATGATCCAACAGCTGGGGTTAGAATAAGGTGAAACGGGGTCATTTTGTTTTTGGACAGGTTAGATGATTTGGGCTGGTCGTAATTGGGTATTTAGGAGGGGATTTGGGCCTAGTTTTTTCAGGAATGGCCCAATCCGATTACCTTAATAACTTAGGCTTAATTAATTAAATCATTTAAATAATTCTAATTAAAATTCTAAAATATATTAATTAGTTTAACCTAGTTTTCATCTAATTCTAATTTAACTAATGAGTTAATTAAAAGTGAAGCCATTAATTTAATACTCATGATTACTTAAAGAACAAATTTTGTAATTTTCTTAATAAAAATGATTAAATTATGCAACTAAGTATTACATTAAATCAAAAACCTAATTATGCAAGATAATAAAAATTTTAAAAAATTTTTGTTATTATTTTATATTTTATAAATTTTAAAAGATGAATTATGATCATACAGTGCAAATAATTCACAAATAAACACTTAAATTCAACACAAATCTATAAAATTAAATTATTTATCAAATTTTGTAGGAGTATTTAATAGGTGAAAAATTACATACTCACACCTCCGAGGTCCGCACCAATTTTGTGCGGTCCGCACTTCCTACACCAGAGACCAGAGATCTGCCAAATTCCAAAGCCAACTATTGATTCCATAACCACCCGAAACTCACCCGAGGCCTTCGGGACCTTAATCAAACATACCAACATATCCCATAACATCATTCAAAATTAGTCGAATCTACGAATCACTCAAAACAACACCAAAATACCAAATTACCCTCGGATTTCAAGCCTAAGAACTTATAAACTTCTGAATTCCGCAAACGACGTCGAAACCAATCAAATCATGCCTGAATGACCCCAAATTTTTCACACAAGTCAAATATGACACCACGAATCTATTCCGACATCCGAAATTCCATTCCGACCTCGATGTCAAATTTTCCACTGCCGACCGAAATTGCCAAATTTCCAGCTTTCACCAATTCAAACCTAAATCTACCCCCGACCTCCAAACCACATTCCGGACGCGCTCCTAAATCCAAAATCACCTAACAGAGCTAACAGAAACATCCAAATTCATGTCCGAGATTGTTACTCATAAGTCAACATCCGGTTTACTTTTCCAACTTAAACTTCTAAATAAGAGACTAAGTGTTTCATCCCACTCCAAAACCATTCCTGACCCGAACCAACCAACCCAATACCACACCATAAGGCTGAAAAACACATAAAAAGCAGAAATGGGGGAAACGAGGCTATAATTCTCGGAACAACCGGTCAGGTCGTTACAGCGTTCAAGGATATTACTGCTCACAGGGATGCTTGAAGTGAAGCCTTAGCAATTTTATAATCACCTTGTATCCATCTATCTCTGTGATCTTTTATTCTATGAAGTTGAAGCCTCCTTCTTCTGTCTCGCAAGCACACTGTGAAAGTATTTGGTGTTACAATATCCATCCTTAAACCAGTTGATTTTGGCTTTTTGCCTCATTATCGAGTCTTCCATTCCGAGCCATCTAACTTATTCTGCATAGCATTTGTTAAGCTCTTCCCACTACTAAAAATCCGGTAAAAAGAGACCAAACTTTTGCGACCAAAACTGGTCTGTTGGGAAAAGGGACCACAGTTGATCGCTAAATTGAAGAAAATTATTAAAAAATAATTGTAAATATATTAGCGACCAATTGAATTTAACGACCAACTTTGGTCGCTAAAGTGGGACCTAGTTATAAAATTTTAATAATTATATTATTATTTTAAAAAAATTATAAAATATTAATAATAAAATTTAAAATTAGCGACCAAAGTTGGTC
>ML429124.1:3927-16451 GCA_005239525.1 Nicotiana knightiana | reverse complement strand
ATGACTTGGAACCTGGTACTTTTGATCACCCCCTCAGCATAAGTGCTAAGCTCAATTTCTCCTTTTGTTATAACCGTAGAGTTATCAAACCCTGATATGGCTCGTGCCCTTGGGATTACTTGATTCCCCAATAGCATTTCTTCCCCGACTCTTAGCAAGATGATATTGACCGAACTACCTGGATCAATCAACACTCTTTTTACGTTAGTTTCATGAATAAGTAAAGATATTACCAGAGCATCGTTGTGAGGAAGCATTAATCCGCCGATATCTGCATCATCGAAGGTTATATCGTCTGCTTCTAGATTTTCACGAACCCGCTTTCCGTGTGTTATTGTGAAATTCGTGATCGTTTTGCAGACCGCTCCATTTACTTCTTCTCCTCCGTGTTTCACGTTGACAGTTCGTTTTGGAAGTCATTGATCGAAGTCATTGATCGAAGGTTATATCGTCTGCTTCTACCTCACCTTGCAAAAATCTGCAATCTGTAGTTTTGTGCCCATGATCATTATGGAATTCACACCAGAGATCTGGGTTCCTCTTATTCGGGTTCGACCTCATCTCTTTGGGCCATCGAACCTTATCACCCAAATTTCTTAACACTGAAATTAGTTCGGAGGTACTTACATTAAAGGTGTGATCCCCAATTCGCGCATTACCTCTAGGTCGTTGATCTTGATCCCCTCTGGATCTAGATGAGGACGAGCCCGCATCTCTGCTTGGTGGTCCAAAATCTGACCTGGTATTTTCGAACCTGGGACGAGTTTCACGTCCCGATGGTCCCAAGTATGGATCGTACCTGTTTTTACCAGATCTCCTGTCTGATTCTGAATGTCTGGATCTGGTATAATCTTCCTCTTTCGGACGAGCAATGGTATCTTCTTATATTCAAAGTTTAGTACTATATCTGTTATAAACATCGTTCCACGTTGTAGCTGGGAATTCTCTCAAGCTTTCCTTGAGTCTTCTCGTAGCTTCTGAGCTTTTGTCATTTAGATTACTTGCGAATGCCATGGCTGCCCAATTATCAGGCACTCTTAGTAGTTGCATTCTTTCTCGTTGAAACCTGTCTACAAATTCACGAAGTAGTTTCATGTCTCCTTGTTTTATTTTAAAGATGCCCTCCATCCTTTTCTCGACTTTTTACGCACCGGAGTGTGCCTTTATGAAAGAATCTGCAAGCTCAGCAAAAGAATCAATAGAGTTTTTAAGGAGAAGAGAATACCAGGTTAGCGCCCCTTTGGTAAGTGTTTCTCCAAACTTTTTAACTAGGACCGACTCAATTTCTTGTTTCGTTAAGTCGTTGCCCTTCACTCCGGTGGTAAAAGCAGTCACATGGTCGTGTGGGTTGGTTGTCCCATCATACTTAGGTACATCAGGCATTTTAAACTTCTTGGGAATAGGTATGGGTGCTGCGCTTGGTTTCCAAGGTTGTTGAGAATATCTATCAACGTCAATGCCTTTGATAACAGGTGGTACTCCAGGAATTTGTTCGATTCGATCGTTTTGTTCCTTCACCTGTTTCTGCAAAGTTAGTAATAAAGTCTGTAATTCAGAGTTATTAGATATACCTGGTCTCGCTTCGAGAGATTCATTAGGAGTATCTCCCCTTCCTGAGTTTGCCAACCCAAATTGAGGATTTTCCATGGTGATGGTATTATTAGGAGGTGGTGTCAGTGGTGTAGGTAACGTTGCCGGTAATCCCCTCGTAAATTCTTTCAAAGCTTGGCTCACATACTCTGAAATCATTTGCTTTACCCGATTTTGTTCCATCATTTGATCATTATTGTCATTGTTGTTATTGGATCTTTCTGGGGATTGTTCCCTTGAACCATGTGGGGATTCCTGAAGGCGATGGAACTGGGGTTCCATTCCTTTACTGGTTGTTGTCGTTGGAGTTCGACATAGTTCATAGGATATCGCTTGAAAAGCAAAAAAAGATTACTAGATTCCTGGTAAGGAACCAATTTGTTTAACCAAAGAATTGGATTCTTTGCCCAAAGCTATTTTAAGAAGAACACGGGTTTCTGATAACCAAAGAATAAGATTATAATTGTAAGCAAACTTATAAATGGAAAGCAGTAAGATGCACAAAAAGTAAGTATATTGCAATAGTAGTTCGAATGGTTTTTTCTCTCCCTTTACAGGTTATATTTTTCTCTTTTATATAGGGAATTTCCTAACATAACGTCTACCTTTTTTGGTGATTGAGCATTAATGACTAATAATGACTCTAATGTAACGTTACAATGAATCAACCGTAACTGTTGAGTGAATGTTGTGTAACGTATGGATCTCTAATTTGAAGATCTCTGAATTGCCTTTTATTCTGTCCAAATACACTTTTGACCGTGTCTCTTCATCTTCTCAATCAGGTTGAGACTTCCGTAGCTAATTAACCCACGGGTGTGATTTGCCGTGCCTCTTTGTCTCGTACCTCTTCTTAGAGTCCCGTCAAGCTGTTGTGTCTTCATTGCTCCACGTAGACTACTGAGTCATCAAGATTTATTACACGTGTGAAGCTCTTTTTTACCAATACAACGTGCTCTTTTGTTGCTGAACATAAACTCGCGATATTTGCAAGCCGTATTGAGTCTAGTTTTGCGGACATGGAAGCATTGACGTGAAGGTAATTTTTTTTTTCTTGTGTTTTTTTATTTGTTTTATTTTGTTGTCTCTTTTTTCTTGTTAGAAGTAACTTCGTTAAACTACAAAGTACTTTAAAAGTTCGAGACGAAGGCTTTTAAAAGTTTGCGATGAAGACCTTTAAAATTTACAGGGAAGACTCATAAAAATTCGCGCGAAGATTCTTAAAAGCTCGTGGTCAAGATCTTTAAGAGTTCATAGTGAAGAGACCTTTAAAAGTTCGTGGTGAAGACCTTTAAAAGTTCGTGATGAAGAACTTTAAAATTTGTGGTGAAACCCATAAAAGTCCGCGATGAAAACCTTTAAAATTTGCGGCCGACAACCATAAAAGTTTATGCAACGATCCTTAAAAGCTCGTGGTCAAGATCTCTAAAAATTCACGGTGAAAACCTTTAGAAGTTCGTAGTGAAAACCTTTAAAATTCGCGGCGAAGACCCATAAAAATTCGCGTAAAGATACTTAAAATCTCGTGATTAAGATCTCTAAAATTTCACGGTGAAGATCTTTAACATTTCGCGTGAAGACCTTTAAAATTTACGGCGAAGACCCATAAAAGTTCGCGTAAAGATCCTTAAAAGCTCGTGGTCAAGGTCTCTAAAAGTTCACGGTGAAGGATTTTAAAATTCATGGTGAAGATTCATAAAATTTTGTGGTAGAAATCTTTAAAAGTCGGCAGTGAGGACTCTTTAAAATTCGCCACGTGCACCTTCAAAAAGTTCAAGACAAGCACCTTTAAAAGTTCGAGACATACACCTTTTAAANACCTTTTTTAAAAAAAAAAAAAAAAAAAAAAAACGCCTTTAGAATTGTTCCCAACAACATTTTAAAACCAACTTTATATTGCACCACGCTGGCAATTTTAGATTTGCGCGACTTCGCCAAAACTTTTATCTCTTGATGTACAAATATTAAAATCATGAACCGCTTGATTTTATGGAAAATAGACTTCGAGATCTAGGATATATCCAAAATTCGAAATCAAACAATTTGAAAATCGTCCCAGATATTATTTTGAATCTACTTTAGATTCCAACACGTTGACAGTTTCAGATTCGCGCGACTTCACCAAAACCTTTATATCTTGATGTAGGAAAGTCAGAATCATGAACCGTTTGATTTTTTAGAAACTTAACTTACAGATATATAATATATGCAAAATTTAAAATTTAATTCCTTAAGGATAGTTTCAGATAATGGTTCGAAGTCAATATTAAATTCTGACGCGGTGACGATTTCAGATTTGCACAACTTCACCAAAACCTTTGTATCTTGATGTGTGAATATCGAAATCATGAACCATTTGATCCATTGGAAACTTAACTTACAAATATATAATATATCCAAATTTAAAATTTTAATGCCTTAAGTATAGTTTCAGATAATATTTTGAAGTCAACTTTGGTTCCTGATATGCCGACAGTTCCAAATTAGCGCGAGTTCACCAAAATATTTGTATCTTGGTGTGGAAGCCTTGAGTTTGTAAGATCTTTTTAATTGTCAAAAATTGAAATTCAAAAGTTTCATTCTCACCAAATATCTTGGGTCCAAATCTCACTGAATTTGAAATGTCTTGAAGGCAGACCAAAATAACTTGAAGGTTTGGCGAACGTGAAGGCATAACGGATCCCCCGACTTCAATGCAAATTCTTGGTAACCTCCAAAAGGATATTAATCGTTTCATTGAAAACACCAATTTACCATAGCAAATTTACCCCTTTAAATCAAATGGGATACACATTTTAACAGGAGAATGGTATCCCAACTCGATTTTCAAATACTGATTGAATGAATTACATTCTATCATACTTCATTCGGACAACGATTGAGGGGTTATGTATCTTTTGAACTTATGCGACTGAACTCAGAATGAAACTCTAAGCTGCCTACGTACCTCGGTGAAGAGGATCAAGTCATACCGTAGTTTAGAATGGGTAGAATTTTTTTTTTGTCCTAACTTTTGCCCAGGCTGCCTCTTTTGAGGTTTTCAACCTAGTGGACCCTTTTTTTTTTGTGGGTGGGCCATACACAGTTTAGACTCATGCGGGACAGGAGTGTAGGAACATGCAGTTTAGGCTCATGCGTCAAGGAGCGTTGCAACTTCAAGGATAATACTTCTTCAAAAACTTACCATTGATAGGGCCGATTCTCATGCCCTCTACATCAACTAGCTTGTAAGCCCCATCCCATTTTGAAGTGAACTTCCCTACAGGTTTATGGGAAGTAATAATGGGTCTTCTTATGGCAAGGACTTGATCTCCTACTTGAAAGGACCTCGGGGAAACTCTTTTATTGAAGGCGCGAGACAATCGAGCTTGATAACATTCAAGACTCTATTTATCTTCCAACCTCTTCTCATCAAGAGCCTCCAACTCTGCTAATTGAAGTCGAGCATTTTCTTCATCAGTGATCCCTTCTTGAATAGCTAGTCGTAATGAAGGTATTTGATGCTCAAGTGGCAAGACGGCTTTGACTCCATAAACGAGTGAATAAGGAGTCGCTTGTGTTGGCGTGTGGTGGGTCGTCCTATATGCCCATAGAGCTTCTTCCATACGGTTATCCAATCTCGTTCGGATTTGGAGATGACTTTCTTTATCAAGTTGCATAGAGTTTTGTTGAATGCTTCTGCTAGACCATTGGCGGCAACGTTGTACATCGAAGAGTTACGTTGCTTGAACCCAAAGAGATCACAAACCTTGTTCATCAACCTATTATCGAATGGCTTTCCGTTATCCGTTATTATGTAACGAGGAATGCCATTCCGATCTTGTTTGGAGTTGGAGATGACTTTCTTTAGCAAGTTGCATAGAGTTTTGTTGAATGCTTCAGCTAGACCATTCGCGGCAGCGGTGTACATCGAAGAGTTACGTTGCTTGAACCCAAAGAGATCACAAAACCTTGTTCATCAACATATTATCAAATGGCTTTTCGTTATCCATTATTATGTAACGAGGAATGCCAAAGCAATAGATTATGTTTACTCGGATGAAACTTGCAACATTTTCCTTCTTTACCTCCTTAAGAGCAACAACTTCAGTCCATTTTAAGAAGTAGTCAGTTGTAGCCAAGATGTATAGGTGCCCACCGGAGGACTTTGGCAGTGGTCCAACAACATCTAATCCCCAAGCGTCAAACGACCAGGATGCAACAATCAGGTCAACACTTCAGGAGGTTGGTGAATAAAATTCACATGGAATTGACAAGCTTTGCATCTTCGAGCGTAGTCTAAGCAATCTTTTACCATTGTTGGCCAATAATATCCCATCCTTTTTATATGGAAGTAGAGCTTTGGTCCTGACTGATGTGACCAACATACCTCAAAATGTGCCTCTTGCAAAGCTTGGAGTGCTTATTCTTCCCCTAATCACCACAATAGTACTCTCTCGAACGACCTTCTGTATAGTGTATCTTTGTAGTAAAGGAAGCGAGGTGCACGACGACGGATTTCAGTCCTTCTCCTCAAATTTTCTATAAGTATCCCATAGCATAAGTAGTCAATAATGAGTTGTCGCCATTCTTCTTTCTCAACTTCAGTAATAGCGACAAGATGCTTGAGTTCATTTTCTTCACCTTCAGCCTCATTTGGCGGTGGTACTACCCATTTTTGGCAGACAGTAACTTGCGCTTGATCAGGAAGGGTTAACAATGAAGCTAGGGCAGCTAAAGCATCAGCCTTCTTATTTTCTTTCCTTGGCACATGTTGAATAGTTACGCCACCGAGCCTTCCCATTAATTTTTTAGCGTAATCATGATATGGGCGTAGTTCATCCTTCTTGACCTCGTAACTACCTAAAAGATGATTGACCACTAACTGGGAGTCACCAAAGGCTTGCAATTGCAATTGCTTCATATCAACGGCCATTTCAAGCCCAAGTATTAATCCTTCATCAAGTAGGATTTAATGCTCTCAAAGGCATTTCTACAAGCTTGGTCCCACTTGAAAGGAACGCCCTTCTTCATGAGGCAACTGAATGGTTGGCACCTCCCAGCTAGGTTTGAGATGAATCTCCTAAAGTATGCTAGCTTTCCTTGCAGACTTTTTAATTCATGAATATCCCGAGGCTCATGCATTTTCAAAATTTCATCTACTTTGTCTTGATCAATTTCGATCCCTCGATGCCGGAAAATGAAACCCAAGAACTTTCCGGAGGTAACTCCAAAGGCGCATTTCAATGGATTCATCCTAAGTTGGTATCTGCGGAGCAACTCAAACACCATCCTCCAGTCCTTCAAGTGGTCTCCCTTCTCTCTTTATTTTACCACCAAGTCGTCAACATAACATTCGACATTCTTGTGTAGAAGATCGTCAAAAATATTCTGCATAGCCCTTTGGTAAGTAGCACTAGCGTTCTTCAAGCCAAAAGGCATTAACCTGTAGCAATAAATATCCTTGGGGTGCGGAATGCAGTAAACTCTTCATCTTTTAGTTCCATGCGAATTTGGTTATAGCCTAACGAACCATCCATAAATGACATTGCCTCATACACAATAGTAGCATCGATCATCAACTCTGGAATAGGAAGTGGGAATTCATCTTTGGGACACGCATTGCTGAGATCCTTGAAGTCGACGCACACTCGAATTTGGCCATTCTTCTTCTTTACAGGGACAACACTTGAGACCCACGTTGGGTATTTAACTTCCCGAATAAATCCAGCTTCAATGAGTTTGTTAACTTCGATTTCAATCAGGGGAACCAAGTCCGGCCTAAAACGCCTTTGAGCTTGCTTAACAGGACGAACGCCATTCTTGACCGCAAGGTGATGGACTACCACTTTAGGGTCCAAGCCAGGCATTTATTTGTAACTCCAAGCAAAGACATCCTTAAACTCCTTGAGTAACTCAATATAAGTTCTTTCTTCATCAACTTCTAGTAAAGCACTTAGATAGGTGGGTCTTTGTTCTTCATCAGTGCCAAGGTTAACTTCTTTTAAGGCATCAACGATTTCCTTCACCCCTTCTTCAAGTCCCGGGGGAGCATCTTTCGCATCTTCATCTTCTTGATGGCCCCATCGTTGAAGGATATGTGATAACATGGTGAAACATCGTCCAATTTCTCATCATCCTCCATTAGAGATAAAACACCATTCTCCCTTTGTGCAGTAACATGATACGAAGAACCCACACTTTCTTCTCCTTCATCACGTTCTTTAGTGTAGACCATAGTGTATGGATTCACCTTCAGTACTTCATCACATGAAACCATGACTTTTGTTTGTCGCTTCATTCTAGAAGGAACCAAACTTTGGAAATTTTTAGAGATCTTCTGAATTTTGGGCGAAATGGGTGTTCTTGTATTTCGATAATTCCTCTGGAACTTATTACCCTTCTTCAATGGACCCAATCTCTCAAATACGAAAGTTCTCACAGTTGATTTTCCAAGTCGGTCAAAGACGGAAGGTCTGTTAGAAGCGGGAGATTCGTCTTCAACAGTGATATAATTGCTACTCGCCTTTGTTATTGAGATGCGCACTGCTGACAGTTTCTTGTATCCCAAACCTTCATGTGGTTGCCTCGTTGCAGCTTCTGATGGGATCTTCCCTAACTTTGATGGCTCATTGGAATTGTATCCAGCCTTTGCAAATAGCTTGTAAGCGTTAGGGTCAAAACCTTCATCAGTTCGTGATGTTTTAGACGTCAATACCACACAAGAAGATAGGTTAATTTGTGTGGTATCCAATTTTTCGAGTGCTGTCTCTCTAGAAGAACCTGGTTCTTCTTGATGTTCCAACTTCTACTGTTGCAGAATAATAAAAGCAATAAAGTAAAAACACAGAGATTTTACGTGGAAAACACCTGGCTCAAAAGGTGAAAAAACCACGACCTACTCCTCAGTAGGATTTGCTCAAACTCTTCACTAAAACTTTGAGCCAAACGGACTTACAAAATAAACTCTTTTGTAATCCTAGGACTAACTCTAATCCCTTTGCAGTAACTAGCCTCTAGCTAATTTCTACAAGCTTCAAGTTAACTCTAACTTGAATAATGTGTACCTATTACAATTGCTTCTATGAATGTTGAAAAGATACAATATTAAATCGCCTACTACAACCAACTAGACACAATGACAAACAGATGGAACTGGTTCTTCTAGCTAGTATGTAGCCTTTGTATCGCACAATAATTATGCTTGCAAAATATCTGGGAATTTTGCTTTCAGATCTTGATTCACTTCTGCACTTGTGCATTTGTTACTCAAGCAAGAATACTTCAATTATTTATAGAGTCAGTTGTTGAGTTTGTCATTCAGTTCTGGTACAACTCTACCTGGGAGAAAGAGTTCGTATTAAACTCAACTTCTTTCCTTCGTTACTGTCCTTGCTGAATTCAACTTCTATTCTCTTATCAATTTGCAACCTTTTCGCATTAAGAGACACTCTCCTTATTCAGTGATACTTCATAATCGCATTCATCTCCTATGCATATACGGTTCATGTGCCAACGCGTCATGTCAAGTATGTGTGCTCTGATGGACCTGGTTCAACTGGTCAGACATTTGTGAATCTTCAAAATTATGCAGTGACTTGGGTCAACAAATTCCCCCTTTTTGACGATGACAAACTTTGTGCTTCTCCCTGTATACACTTCAAACACTTTGTATGTTTTTTAAGAATTTATCATAGAGAAACCAGGTTCATTATTAGGTTATAAATATCACTTGAAATATAAAAGCACTTGTCTTCCCCCTTTTGGCATCATCGAAAAATTTGCAAAATGACAAACTTACCAGTGTTGTTAACAATTACTCATGGCCATTGAGGTAACTGCAAGTGCAAACATGATTAATCATTATAAGAAACCAATAAATGTAAGCTATCTAAGAAATTGAGACAAGTCAATAACAAACAACAAAAATTCATTGATTAGGAACGAACATCAAACACCATACAAAAAAATAAAAGACAACCATAACCACGAGCAAGAAAAAATAAAAACAACAGAAACAGAAGAACTGGTCTAAGAGGGGTTTTGGTAGCTCTGGACAGCCTAAGGATGGGAAGGTGTAAAGGAGGTTGTGGTCTTGATTTGTAGAAGAGAAAGCATCTGGACCCTCGTTCTTTTCCTTCTCTTTTGCTAATTCAGCCCTGAGAGCATCCCCCTCAACTTCAACCTCAATCAAACGAGATCTCAAACGAAGGATCTTCATATCCTTGATCTCGCTTTCCTGCACCAGAGTTTTGAATTTACTGTTGACAGGCTACTTCCTAGATGAACCAGGTTCATTTGCAGGAACATTAACAGTATAATCGCAAGGCAACAAAGTATCCTTCCCAAAATAGTCCTTGGCAGTAGCCATCTCAGCCTTTTTCACAGGAACATCAAAATGAGCAAGCACAGCTGTTAGAATAAAGCCATATGGGATTTCATGTGCTTTTGTTCCATTCACAATTCTGTCCAAGAGTTGGATTATGAAGACTGGCCAATTGATCTGCTTTCCCCTATACAAACGCTCCATCAAGGTCAGATCCATATAGTTGGCTATGTGTCTTCGTTCTTGTCTTGGCAGTAAGAACTTGATGACAAACTCGAAAAGCAACTTGTGCTCTGGATTTATTTCACTTTTGTAGACTGGCCTGGGTTCAATTTCCCTTTCATTGTCACTGAAGACTCTGGTAATATTGATTGCTGAGGCTAACCCATCCAAACTAGGCCATCTTTGCCTAGTGTAATCTTCGTAGCCCTCAGCAGGAATGTGCAGAATCTCTCCCAGCTCTTTAGCATCAAAGGAGACTTGAATTCCTTTGACTGTGGTAGTGACCCTGCCTTCCTTGACCACTACATTACCCATGAAATCCACCAGTTCAGCTCTAGACAACCTTTCTTCCATGTGAAGGACCATGTTCTTCCACCCATGAACATCCAGTGTGTCCAACAGGTATCTCATCCCAGGTTCCTCGAGATCCTTCAACAACTTTCCCTTCAGAATTGTTCTTTTGCCAAACAAGTTGATTTTGTCAGTCACCTCACCAACTTCCCCCTTATCTTCTCCGCTCCACTCTTTATCATCATCTTTCTCAACAACCTTCACTTTTCTTGCCTTGGACTTGGTCCTTTTAACAATTCTTGTGGGTGTGGCAGACACTGTAGCTGACTTCTTTGAAGAAGCCTTAGCCCTTTTTGATTTTGGTGCCTCAACCACAACAGGAGCAGTTTGCTCCTCATGATGGACAAGGTCCATCGTATCCTCTTCAACCACAATAGTCTCCATAGGCTCTCCTACTTTATCCTTTCTTCTTCTTTCTCTCTAGCAGAGCTTTCTCAAATAGCTCTTCTTCCTCTCTCACAGCACTACATGTAGCACGCACCTTAGGAACATGAGCATCGACAGCTACAAAATCTTTCCTCTTCTTAGAAGGAACTGGGTTAGTAGCCTTCTTGGACTTCTGAGTCCTCCTTTTTCTTGGGGTTATAGGACTCTCCCAGTTTCTTTAGCCTGTCAGCCAACATCTCGTCCCTAGGTGAACCAGGTTCATTTTCTCCTTTCTTCAAGCTTGCTAGACCTTCCGCTGCTTCCTCGACTACACTTCCCCCTAACTCTGTGACATCTTCTCCAACCTTCTCAGGAATGGGACCACAGATAGTCAATGTAGTACCATCCTCCCCAAATCCCTCTCTCTCAAGAACTTTACCTTTTTTCAATTTTCTTTGCCTACTAGGCACTTCAACATCAACTACCGACCCAACTAGAACAAACCTGTTCTCAGCATTAATAGACTCAGAAATTGCATCAAGATTACCTTGTTCAGAATTTGATGAACCAGGTGCTTCATCGTCGTTGGCTGATTTAAAAGATTCACTTGATGATTCAGAATTATTATCCTTTTCAACCTGCATAATTGCCTCCAAGAATCTTAAACGTGACCCAGAAGCCACTGATTTTCTGGCAAGAACCTTTACACGACGACCAGGAGGGGGTGGGATAGGGTTACATATGGGTTCAGGAATAGGAGGGTTTTCAGGAATAAAAGGGTTTTCAGGGGTTGAGGTTCTTTCTGGTGATTGAGAACTGTATACAGATGGAGAATTTGAATCTGATTCATAATTCTCTCCATCATAATCACGATTTGGCGATGAAGAAGAAGTTGATGGTGGTGAAGACATGATTACGAGTGTTGTTAGGAAGAAAAGAAAAGTGATCAGTTTTGGGTTTGAAGAATAATGATCTTACGGTTACTTTATGAAGAGGAGAGTAATGATGACCCTTATATAAGATATGGCTATTAATTATACAACAGGCAGAATATTTATTCAAGTGGGAGTCTAATAGTTGTAGGAGTGTCATTGATTAGACAGTTAAGAGTTTCCTACCTCTAGGCTAATTGAGCACTGATGAGACTTCTTGGAATGGGTTCATTTAGGAATTAGTAAAAAGAATTTTAAATGAACCAAATATAGATAGAATCCTGATCATGTGTGACTATAATTAGTTCAATAATTATATGGAGATGAGCACGTACCTTGTCAGTCAGATGAACCAGCGGAGATGAACCAGGTCCATCGTATTAAAGTCCTTAATTTGCCTCAATTTACAAAGATAGAGGAACATCATTAGAAACCAGGGAATCATATTAATACATGTCAAGAGAGTATGACAGTAAATTCATGATGCTGAGTAATGATTAGACTGGTTGATTATCTATGTTAGTGTTTCTAGCCAATTTGTTTTTCAATCAGGTGATTTTAATCATCCCTAATTCAAGAATTTTTCTCTCAAAATGCTCCCTACTCAGTACTTTAGTAAAGATATCTGCAATTTGTTGATCAGTAGCACAAAATTCAATCGAGATCATTCCTTTTTCATAGTTATCCCTCAGGAAATGGTGCCTAACATCTATGTGCTTAGTTCTCTTATGATGAACCGGGTTCTTTGTCATACTAAT
>ML429119.1:0-35042 GCA_005239525.1 Nicotiana knightiana | reverse complement strand
TCTCTCAAGTAATTATGATAATTTACTAGACGCACTCTCTCAAGTTACGCTAGCTAGATTGCATTACAGTTCACTTTAGATTGCACCCGAGGTATCGTTATCTCTAATCCAAACTCTAAACCCTCGGTTATGACTTTTGTCTATACTCCGGGAGTGATGTTGTTCAAACAACTAGCTAAATATGCACTCTCTCTTTAGTAGATACATAATAAATAGGCACAGTNGTTCAATTAAAAACCCTTGGAAAAGAACCGTGGTCCAAAGAAAAACCAAGGGGGAGTTACTACAGTACTTAAAACAAGAAATCTTTTTTTTTATTGGTATTTTCTCTAGACTTACTTCCCTCAAGAAAAGTGTCTAGGAGATCCATCGTCAGGAAGAGTCCATTAATCTAACACAACTAAGATAGCATAGAAAGTCACCAGACAATCTCCTCACCCCACACTTAAAATATTGCATTGTCCCCAGTGAGCACCTATGCATACAAGAGGATAAAAAGAAACTCCCTGGTAGGCCAAAGGCCGAAACACTAGCATCTTATGGGGTACTCAGACTTCTCCCAGACCTGGTCCTTCATGCGGGTACCTCACATTTAGTTCCAACCATCTAATTTGATGATGCATCCTTCCAGTGGCTTGCGTTCCATGTTCCTAACTAAATAAAAAGAATTGACACTACAAAATAATACGATTAGAAAAATACACTAAAACAAAAGTAAAATAAAATAAAGTAAATAAAGCAGTAAAGCTGGGTTGCCTCCCAACAAGCGCTTGATTTAACGTCGCGGCACGACGTGAATCACTTTCTGCCTCCACTTCGAACTTATGAATTGAGCCCCCAATTTGGCATCAAGTTTTCGGTTATGCTCCAAGGGTGGCGGAACAAATATAATTGGCCCAAGCAACCATTGTACTATTTTACACTTCTTGGCTTTTAGATGAGGTATGTAGTCCTGTCTTTCTAGAAAGAAAAATTCCAGAATGTAAGTATCCTGTTACTCCTTCCTTGACTCCTCAATTGGCTCAGATGACTCTATTTCCATATCATCATCTAAACACAATGTGGAAAAATATTTGGAGTGAGGACCACGCTCAACATCCNCTCTATCAATCATGAACACTCTATCTACCATAAATCTCTCTCAAGTAATTATGATAATTTACTAGACGCACTCTCTCAAGTTACGCTAGCTAGATTGCATTACAGTTCACTTTAGATTGCACCCGAGGTATCGTTATCTCTAATCCAACCTCTAAACCCTCGGTTATGACTTTTGTCTATACTCCGGGAGTGATGTTGTTCAAACAACTACCTAAATATGCACTCTCTCTCAAGTAGATACATAATAAATAGGCACAGCTAATTGATGGCCATTCAATTAACTACAACAAGAACGTAGTTGAACAATTAGAGATTAATCAACCAATCGGAACTATATTAATAACAAAATAAGTTCATCCCCCAACGGGTTCTACCAAAACCCTAGATTAAAGAAGTTATCTAAACAAATTCATAAGAATCAAATCTAAAATAACTTGCATAATTAAACTACAAAGTAATGAAGAAAATTTGTACAATTTGATGTCTTGCCGTTCGAATCCCTTCTCTCCTCTTCGAATCTCCCTCTAAGTTGTGTTTCTGGGGTCTATTTATAAGTTTAGGACAAACCCTAAACGTGTAGGAGACTTCTATTCCACCCGGAAAACAGTTAAACTTGTCAAAACTCGGAATTGACCGGAACTATGGAACCAGGCGTTTGGGGCCAAACGCCCCCTTAAGGCCAGGGCAGGCCTGGCTTTAGGAGGCAAACGCCCCCCTAACGCCAGGGCTAGCCTGGCTTTAGGAGGCAAATGCCCCCCTAACGCCAGGGGCGGCCTGGCTTTAGGAGGCAAACTCCTAGATAAGGCCAGGGTGTTCCCTCTTCGCCTCTCAAGCATATTTTCGACGTATTTGCATCCATTTAGCTCGGATTCCATCTCCAATTCACCTACACATGAAATATACTCTATTATGCACATAAAGTGTATTTTTATCATTAACTCACATAAAATGTAGGGCATATAACATGTTAAACCATGAATTCTAGCCTCGCATCATATATCAAGAAGATCACCTGCTTTTGAAGCCTCTCAGCCTCCTCGAGAGGGACGGGGACATCGAGATCGGTCTTCTCCTCAACACCCTCAAAGTAATCTCTGAATATACCATCCTGTCCTTGATAGATCCCAAAATTGGAGGCATTTCTGTCCTGGGCATCTCGTATCTCCCTGGGAGAAAATGACGGGCCCGATTTAAATCCGCCTGTAGCATAAACTTCCATCAGGGCTTCTTTTCGCCTCCGCAAATTTTCAGAAATGGGCCCTCCAAAATCACCAACACGGACTTTACCATGTTCGACGAGCGGCTCAGGGACTGCACCCATACCCTCCTCAAGGTTCTCCTCAACACGAGGCGGGTCCGCATCGGCCGCCTCCAGCTCTGCAGTCGTCTGCCTAGCAACTTTCGAAGCATCAACGCTTTGTTTTACCCTTTGTACCAAAGGGCAGGTATCATCATCTTCTTCCTCGGCATGCAGGCTCTCAGCGGCCATCGAGGTTAGGACCGTAGCATCGGTCTTGGGCTTCCGAGCCTTTGTTTTCTTGGATTTCGTAGACTCCGCCGGTGTCTCCCTCTTCCTCTTCTTATTCTTGGCGGTTTTTGAAGCCTCTTCTTCACCGGGAGGGGGTGGTCTCATCGACACACCTTCCCCGAGGCCTAGACAGGCATGATGTATCAAACTCACAACCATAGAGAATATTTACAAAAAATGAGGAAATGACAACAATAAAAGCATACCATAGTTCTTGTCCTACCACCGCGTTTTGGCCAAATCGCGCCAAACGCGCTTGTTGTATGGAAAAGAGAAGTCCATAAGTTTGATCCATCTCGGAAGGTCCTGGAACACGCTGAGGAATCAAATGGTGGCTACACAATTAGAAGAATATCAATCAAAAGAGAAGGAGATCAGATCAGAAGAAGACAAAGAGGTGATAAAACATACTCGATGAAGATACTTACGCTTCATGTTCCATTCCTCCGGGAATAGCATTCTATCAGAGGGGATGAGGTCCGAGGTTCTGAGTCTAAAAAAATATCGACTCATCCATCCCCGGTCTTTATCCTCATCGATGTAGGCAAAGAACGCCTTGGCAGATTGACGGTGTAGCTTGATTAAACCCCCTCGGACGAGACGAGGGCTATATAATCTACACAAATGATCGAGGGTGAAAGTCATTCCCTCGACCATGTTGGAGATGTATCGAATCATGTAGACAATTCTCCAGAAAGAAGGATAAATTTGACCGAATGTCACTCGGTATTGGCGACAGAAGTCAAGAATCACCGGATCTAACGGTGGAGAAGAAGAATCTACAAGGCCTAAAGTGAAAGGGTATGTATATACGATGAGGAATCCATCTTTATGTGTGACTAAGCTTTCCTCATTTTTAGGGATTTCTACTTCCGCCACCTCTCCCCAAAGGCAGTCTCTCTTTACTCTCTTTGTATCGGCCACTACACTTATGTACCGAGACATGGGCTCACATCGGTTTGATGTAGAAGGGGGTTCTCGATGGTAAGATCGGAGACAGTATCGAATGGGCCAGGAATGCACTGCTCGATACTAAGAGGAGTTTTTGATTTGCCCTTAGACGGGCATGATGAAGAAGTGGCTCCCTCTTTTGAGGTACCATTTTGGAGGTTTTTTCCATAATTGTAACTGAGTTTCAAAGAAAGAAGATGAAGGAGCAAGCGCAGAAAGAGGATGAAAATAGAAAATTGTTAGCTAAATTTTGAAGATTTGAAGATGATGTAACAGTGTGAAAGGAAAACAATTGAAGTATTTATAGGAGACATTTGGGCATGCTTGAGAAGCGGAAAGGTCGAACCAATAGCAGTTCGTGGTCTTCTCGAGAATCGTGTTGATAGCGACCTCTGTGCAACCAATATGTCATGTCATTTAATGTTCTGACGAGGCTGACATCATAATGAGGATATCGAAGAGACAATAATTCAGTATCGTTTCTTATCACTTCATTCTAATAAATGCGTGGACTATCTGTATATGGCTAAAATCGGAGAGCCCGATTTTATGATCATTATGGCATGCCATAGCCTGACTTTGGAGGGCTCGAAGTACAGTTCGAGGTTCGATACCGAGAAATCATATCGAGGATACTCCACGCTCGAACTCGGGGCGATGTAAATCGATGACCATCATGAAAAAGCGGGAAATTTCCAAAAGGCACGTGGTTAAAACTGGCCAAGTCTGCAAGAATAGTACAAGTCTGTACCATAACATTAAATAGTTGTACCAACTACATTTCTTTGTAATAATTACACATGTACTATGTTGGGATTTCCCATCTTATATAAATGGGACCCTTGTCATTTTGTAACAGCCATGATATTCAATACAAGAACAACAACATTCTCTGCTCTCTAACTCAAACATTCTCTACAATTGTTCCATTGATTTATTGCTTCCATTTATTGTGTTTCATTTATTGTTCTTCACTTATTGCTCATTATTGATCATAAAGAGTCCATCTTCGAGGCCCTCAATACTGTTATATCGTCCTCCACCTCCCTCTATCAAGCTCTCGAGCTCGGCCTCGAGGCCCTATTTCGACCAGCTCAAAACCCTGTCTCATAACTACTCGGTCTGCATAATTCCATTATCCTTTGCTCTTATCTCATTTTTCCTAACTTTCACTTAGCATTTATTGCCTAAACAACTAGTATTAAAATAAATCACATATTTTTAGAATCACAAAATCAGATATAATTGTAATTACCATTTTCACGGTAAACACAAGTCTTCAAAAACTCAACTCAATCTACCACAACATGGGGAAATTCAAAATCAGGGCTGGGTAAAGTCTAAGTCTGTAACTTAAGCTAGTAGCTCGTTTATGTAAATTTGGGCAGCATCTCCCCGGTAACAAGGCCCTCCTCCAATACCATATACCAACAACACCAAGAACAAAATAATAAAATCATGTATGCATTATCTCCCAAACTTATCTCCACCACAATATATCACAAAACAGCCCACACACTCTAATCACTACATACATAAATCGACAACAAAACTAGTGCAAAATGACCTTAAAAATGTAACGACGAACGGCCAGCCAACCACCCTGAAATTATGTGGTGATTTCTCCACACCCTTTCTACTCCCAAAATCCATGAATACAGTAGCAAAAGAGGCAACCCAAAGGAAACACGAAACAGCCAACAAAACAGTCCCACAAGTTCAGCAACTCAAAATTGATTTTTCAATTTACAATAACACGTTTCGACCTGTCTTTTCTTTCAAATTGAGAAACACAACCAACAATACATAATTAAGCCTCTCATACAATAAACCAGCCATGAATTAAAATTCTAAATAATTTTACAACCATCCAACAATGACGCAATAATAAACAACATACCACTCTTTCGAAACTCGCTAGGTCTAGTCTTTACGTTCGAGTTACAACTCGTACAAGCCTAGATAATGGAAGGAGAAGCATAAATTTACCTTTTCCAGAGTAGAAGCCACGAAACCTAGTCCTTATTCATCCAAAATCAATCCCCCAACGCAGCTACATGAAGGAGAAATAGGAACTAGCAAGTTGTCCGGGCTTTTCGGCACTAGAATCATATCGTAACACCCAAAATAACCTAGGGTTTGTGTGGGATTTTTAGGGAAGAGTTGCAGGGCTTCAATTTGGTTTTCATGGTCTGAAAGATGGGTGAAATAATGAGGTGATAATACCTTAAAGTTCCCTCTTGGCCGACTTTGTAACTTTAATTGAGGCCTCTCCTTTTGGCAAGTAGGTGATGCACCTACTTGTCACCTACCAATGTGCGCAGTCCCACGAAAATACAAATATCTCTCTACTAAAAAATTATATCAATGAACGGTTAATCCATTGGAAACTAGACTCGGATATCTTCAATTTGGTAGGTAGATCATCCCGTAATTCCAAGTACATTGGTAGAAATGCTCAGTTACATTTGACCTAATATTCAGCATATTTGTGAATGTAACTTGTGATGATCTTTGCCAACTTTTGTTCCACAACTTTCTTGACTTCAAAACGTATCACAAGACAATCATAAAAAAAAAATAACTCATAGCATAACCTCCTTATCATGTAATGAACCATAGTCTCACCCTAAAGTACATGTTATAACATTTCAAACTCGTTGACTTTCGACAAAACTTATTTTCTTCAATTAGTTTAGCTTCTAAGCTTTACAACCCTCTTGGTACTCGTTATTCATGATCTTAAATATTTATAACCTCCAAGGTAACATGATTAAATTAATTTATATGCTTCCAAATACAATATTATTTTTGAGCTTACATCAATTGACTTAAGACGTAGTCTCACGTATGAAAACATGAGGTGCAACTGAGACATGATATGATATGCATAAATAAGACTGAGTACAGAATATCAATGAAACAAATGAGAGGACAGCAAGAAACGACCACTCGAGTCTCAACAGTATCGGCATGAAGCCCTAATATGATATCTAGCATGATTTACAGCACATTTACCTAATCACATGATAGAAACACGGATATCAGCAAGAAAGAGTCACTAAGCGGTGCCATGGAATGAACCAAGCAACAATTTTCACGGTGCATGCCCGCCAGCCCGCCCGACCGCCCACCACTTAGCATGTGCTTCACCTCAATACTAATCACATAGCACATAGCTCGGGATTTGGAACCCTCAGAACCCAGTTTAGAAGCGTTACTTACCTCAATTAAGTCAAAATCCTACTCCGCGACGACCTTGCCTCTCAACTCGGCCTCCAAACATCTCCAATCTAATCAAAAGCAATACAATGCAATCAATATAGGCCAAGCAAACAATTCCACACGAAAAATTATCAATTTCAACCAAAATCCCGAAATTCACCCAAACCTGGCCCCCGGGCCCATATCTCGGAATCCAACAAAATTTACAAAACTTGAAAGCCCACCCACTAACGAGTCTAACCCAACCAAATTTTTTCCAATCCAATAACAATATCCCATTCAAAACCCCCCAAAATCCAACTCAAGGATTCTTCCTCATTTTCCCCAATTTTCCACACCAAATCACAAATTAAAGGATGAGAACAAAGGCAAAATCATAGAATTTGACCAAAATTAGATAGAAATCACTTACCCTAATCAACTCTCTGAATTCCCATACAAAATCGCCCAATTATATGATCTCTAGCTCAAAATATGAAAAATGAGCTCAAACCCTCGATTTTTGAATTTAACATTGTTGCGCAGATATCCTTCATCGTGATCGCGGAATCAGCCTCACGATCGCGAAGCACAAATAGGAAGCCCCACATTTTAACCCTACGCGGACGCGCCCAGCTCCACGCGATCGCGGAGCACTGCCTTTCAAACCTACACGATTGCATCATTCCTCAAGCGATCGCGTAGAACAATTATCTAACCTCCTCATCAGCTCGAATCCTTCTACGCGAACGCGGCCTCAGCCACGCAATCGCGATGCACAACTTAATTCACTTACGCGATCGCATACCATACACTATGACCACGAAGAACAAAAATCACCTCTTCCCCACATAAGCGTGTGTGATCGCGGACCTATCCACGCGATCGCGTATAAGGAAACTAGAAAAATACACCAGTAGGCATTAGCTATCACCCAAAGGCCAAAATTGCTCCGTTAACCACCCGAAATCATCCTGAGGCCCTCGGGACCTCAACCAATAACACCAAGAAGTCATACATCAACACACTAACTTATTCGAACCTTCGGAACACCAAATTACCCTAGGATTCAAGCATAAAACTCCTAAACTTTCAAATTCCACAAATAACATCGAAACCTATCAAATCACCTCCGAATGACCTGAAATTTTGCACATACGTCACAAATGACACTAAGAACCTGTTCCAGCTTCCGGAATTCCATTCTGACCTTGATACCTAATTCTCCACTGCCGACCGAAAATTACTAAATTTCTAATTTTGCCAATTCAAGCCTAATTCTACCATGGACCTCCAAATTACATTCTGAACACGCTCCTACGTCCAAAATCACCTAACAGAGCTATCCGAACCATAAAAATCCCAATCCGAGATTGTTTACTCATAAGTCAACATCCGGTTGACTGTTCCAACTTAACCTTCTAAAATAGAGACTAAGTGTCTCATTCCACTTCAAAACCGCTCCAGACCCGAACCAACCCGATGCAACAAAATAAAGCTGAACAACACATAAAGAAGAGGAAATAAGGGAAAGGGGGATATAACTCTCGGAACGACCGGTCGGGTCGTTACAACTAAAGGCTGCGAGAAGTTATGGCAGTTGACCTGACAAATCCCTTCTCTGAAACTAGAGAGTTTTGAAAAGAAGGTCCGGAGGGGTGTAAAATACAACCCTCGCATGCCATTATGTGTGATAATGTACGGTCAAGACTCGTTAGAAAGAAATGTGATGACAGTGTATATAAAGTAGTAACACACTATTGTGTAGCACCAATAAGCAAGATAACTATAAAGAGCAAATAAAGCAGGCAACCATGTAATTGCAATTTTATCTACAATTAAAGAAATTTACAAATAAATATAGGTATCAAATTAGTCTAAGTCTGCTAAGGTCAGAACCTAAGTGTGATTTTCCAGCAGAGTCGCCATGTTGTTGCATCATATTTTGCACTAGACAAAACATGATTAAACTTGTGGTTTCTCTGTTGTTAATAAAAGAAAGTCACCACCTAATATTTAAAGGTCTACTAAGGTACCTATTTATTACTAATTTATATTGTTATTGGTCTACTAACCGGTGGGATTGTGGATAAAGGTTCTTGTTCTTCTAAGGGGAAGGTGTTAGGCACCCCTTAAAATCTACCTAAGGTAGCTCCATAGGACTACAAATTTTAAGGGATGAGCTATTTGTACTATACTTAATTGCTAATAAAGAGTACAGATTATTGTACACCTAATAGAGAGAATAAAAAGAGATGTAGGACTTAAGAGGGGCGTGAATTTATAAAGGAGTTTAAAGATATGTTGAAAGAGATTTGAAAATATGTATGTATATCATCTATATTTTATAAAACTTACGAAAAGAGGTTAAGTTATGAAAACAGTTGATTTAGGGGATATGATATGTTGAAAGAGATTTTATAAAAGGTGTTTGTAAATGTGAGCTACATATAAACCTTGATTTGAATATTTAAAGAAAGATCATTCTATTGGAAATTCTTTAAGGCGGTAGTTCTTCATTTTTGCGAAAAATTCTGTTTTTTGCTTCGTGATAGTAGAGCTTGCGATTCAGTTTTGATTTCTTTTTGAAAATGGGCCACTGTTTTTTCTAAGCCCTGGGCTTCAAAATCTTTTAAGAAAATGGAAAGGTGAGCGAGAACATAGCAATGATATGAGTATACTACAATTAGCGAAGTGGGGATTAATTACTAACTAGTTCCTTTTAACTCCTATATTATTTAAAGCTTGCCAATGTTTCATATGATATTAAAGCATGAAGATAAAGTATGTGATCTAATATATGAGTGTTAAATACATGAAAACAAAAATGCGATAAAGCAACAGAGTAGTATATAAAAGTAATTAATCAGTAAACTAGATTATGGAAGCACAAAATAATAACAAAGGAATTGAGGGAAAAAGGACTGGACTCTGGTTATTAGGACTTAAGAAGGCAGACCCATCAGTAAAGAGATGCGGCTATGGCTGATGTTGGATTCCCCAAAAATATGTGATAAGGCTGGGATTGGGCCTGAGTTCCTTAGGTACTCAACATGCCCAAATGATGTACATATCCAAAAGAAAAGGAAAATCATTAGACACGTGCTCCATATATTCAGCATATTTAACCATGTGCGTATATATATAAAGACGACAGGAACCAAATATATATTAAAACATCAATAGTCTAATGCTATGAGAAATTATACAAATATTGTAGTTATACATGCCAAACAATTTACATTGAAAGACTTTTGTTGTCATTAAACACTAAACACCTAAAGAACCAAAAGTGTCGATTAAGGTCTAAGGAGAGAGTTTTACTCAAGTTCGATGCCCCCTTTTTGAATCCCCTGATACTTCAAAGTTTCTAAGGGACTCAAGGCCTAGGTTAATGCTTGTGCCGAGGAGAGCAGCCCGGCCTAGAGTTAAACTCCACTCCCAAATAGCCCTGACCACTAACGACTTATTTTCCCTATGGGTTTAAATGCCAATGAGGCCCTTTCAATGCAAACTAAATTCTATAGTATCCTTCACCACAAAAGCATACTTTCCATTCTAACAGAATAACATAAGGGCACACAAACAATTCTACCTTTTGATACAAAATAAAGAATACATATTAGGTAAACCTAAAGGTCTGACTTCAAGAAAACATAGGAGAGAAGTAGAAACATTATAACATACTATTAAATATCCAACACTAGGAAAATACATTCAACGGAAAGGCAAAGAGCAAAAGAATTCAGGTGTGTGATAAGTGGATATTTTACCAACTTATCTCGTCTTTAATCTTAGATTTTTTCTATGGTTGATTGATAAAATTGTGTGTTTAATGTCATTTACTTCTATTTTACAGGTTTTATGTGATTTAGAAGTGATGGTGAAGAAACCATGTGAAAACGAGTCAAAGGTGATAAAATAGAAACAAAACTCCTTCCCAATGAATTACCCTTCACGGACACAAAGGGTTAGACACGAACGCGGAACATCAGGACACAAACCTTCGCAAACGCGAAAAGATACATGCGAACGCGATGCTGGAGGAAGCAAACCTTCACGAACGCAAAGGTATAATCCCAAACGTGATGCTGAAGGAAACAAGACTTCAGGAACGCGAAGGTACGGTTGCAAACGCGAAGATGGAGGAAATAAGTTTTCACGAACGCGAAGGTGTAATCGCGAACGCGAAGAATAAATAGGCAGTTCTGGAATTTCACGTTTTTGACCCCCAAGTCATTTAATACACGACCTAGCAGATCTTTGGCTTATTTTTCAGACTTTAGACTAGAGAAGACAAGTTTGGAAGCTAGGGTTCTAGCACACACACTTGGGTTTTGAAGATTTGAAGATTTGAAGCGTTTGGTTGAGAATTGCTTACTCATTTATGCTCATTTCTTCATTTTCTTGATTCGTATTGAATATTTAAGTGTGTAATATTTTTTCCAACACTGGAATCTTGTTTATGGAAATATTCATATTTAAAGTGTGGATTATATATCTTGTTCTGATTATGTATTGAATGATTTTTATTAATTATGAAGTGAGTTATTGTTTCTTTAATTATTCTTTTTCTTTAATGTTTCCAAAGGAATAGCTAACCCTAGGACTCGTCTATTAACTTCGAATTGATTTTGAAAAAGATAATTTGGGGTTGGGAAAGATTAATTAACAAGAACTTGAGGCTTTAACCCTCAGTTTATAGATTCTACCTAGGGAAAGGATTGAACTACTTGTAACTATATTCGGGTGCTTAATCTCTTAATTGTTTTACGTATAACTCAAAATTAGGAAGTCTTGTTAGTCTTTGGAAGAAGCTAATATAGAATTATTACCCGAGGCTAATTAACATAAACTCGCTCATATTTGTAAAATCGTGAAATACATTGCATCGTTATTTGAGTGTAATTCCCAATGCATCCATGATTGTAGCCATTGATCATTTTATTTTCTTTCTAGGATAGTTTATATTTTCGCAATTAGATATCAATATTTACTCAAAACATTTCTAAGTGATTGGCTTAGCATAATAAGTGATAATTCTCTTACACACATAATTGCCTACATATTGTTCTCTGTGGGATTCGACCGTGACTCATAGTTGGGTAAATTATAGTGCATGCGACCGTGTCCATTTACTTTTTAGTAGTGGATACGTCATCAAAATTGGCGCCATTGTCGGGGAACAATTTGGTGTATTTAGGTTGTTTGAGAAGTAAGCGTAAGTGCTTTGGTCCAAACTTGTGAACATTATCTTTGTTTATATTCTTGATTATTTCTTGTTTATTTTCTTAGTTTTGAAAAAAAAAATGGCATCATATAATGAAAATTGGTCGGATGGTAGTTTTTCATACTTTGATGACCCTTATCCTTATTGTGGAGGACCACACTAGTGGAAAAATTATTTGAATGCTCCCGGGGTGGATTGTTCGCACAATCTCATACCCATGAGTAAAGTATTTGTGATAAGTGTGGTCTTCAAAATGGTCATTGGGATTATTGTGCTTATTTGTCCTTCCGTTCCCAATCCACCGCTATGATGATTTTACTTTTGGTGATGACATGTATAAGGATATAGAAGTGGAAGAAACTGAGCATGGTCGAAATGGAGAGTTCAAGCTCATGGTGGAACGCTTACCTGAAGGAGGAAACAAAGAGAAAAGAGCCTTGGAGGAGCTTTTGGAAAATAGTCTCCAAAATGACTCGGCGCTTGAAAGGTTGAACTCAAAAATGGAAGAAATGATTGAAGCTTTAGATGTCCAAAAAGCCTCGGAAGTGAATGATAGCCAAGAATCTTCCTTAGATGTGGAAACCGAAATTCCTTCCTTGGCACTTGATCAAAACCAAGAAGCACTCTCAAATGCTCAAAATGAGAGGATGATACTCATGTTGGATGCCATTCATTAAAATGAGGAGAAGCACAACTTGTCACTCGATGACTTGAAACAAGTCTTGACTCCAAATGATGATAATATCCGCACCTTGGAAAATCAAATGAAAATATCGGTTAAGGCTCACTATGCCCACCAACTTGAGAGCGTGGAAAGAAGTCAAGAAGAGTCCAACTTCGAGGAAGAAAGTGAGCTTTATTTTGAGGAATCAAGAATTGAACATCCACCAATCGACTCCATGCTTATAGGTGATGCAGGAAACAAAATAATTAGAGTCAACCGGTGTTACTGAAAATATGGTCGAGAGTGCCTCTAGTCCAGGGGAAAAGGAGGATGTCAAAATCCAAAAGGAATTGAAATTTGGAGGTTTGATGTGGCATTCCAAACATTTTTTAACAATGGAATTTTGTGGTAATATAGGAATTGAACTACACGAGTCAATGAGGGATTGCGAGGAGGAAAGGCAAAGGCCATACATTTTACAATTTGAAGGAACAAGAAGGCAAAATGACATTTCTCACATGAAAGCCAATAAATGCAAAATGAAGAAATTAATGTGTGGCTTGATCATCTACTTACCACCCCCTGTTGCTCGTGGTCACAAGCTTGATTCCAAGTTAGGTACCCAATTCATATCGTTCAAGTGGTGAGAAAAGTTGTAAAGTTGATCCGCGTCGTACCACGACGTTAAATGCGGCGCTTGGTGGGAGGCAACCCATTGTTTTCAAAAGTTTTGGTTGTTTTTGAAATTTTCTTTTTTAGAATAGCTTAGTATATTATTCTTGACTAATCTTCCAAGTTTCATAATATTTGGAGTTGATTTGAGCAGGTCGAGGTGATTGGGCAGCCAAAAACCAGTAGCTGTAGGAAATTGCAGAAGCACTGGTTCACGTTCGCAGTGGACCCTCGCGTTCACGATAATGAGGTCGCGTTCACGACTGTTCTGTCAACTTTTACTCTTCGCGTAGGCGAATAGGCCCTCGCGAACGCGTGAAGTCAGATAAGTTTTAAAATTGTTAAAACACTAGAAATACTGGAAATCGGCCACTTAATTCCCTCTTGGCTCACGAACAGTTCTCCCTACTCCTTAACCCCCAAAATCAAATTCTTCTCAATCTTCAAGTCCCATTTCAATTCCACCCCTCGCCATTCTCAAGGTATGTAATTTCCTCTCTTGTCTCTTAAATCTTTCTTACCTTTCTTGGTGTGAAACAATAAAAGAGCAATCATGGTTGTTGGGTGCTTATGGTTCAAAAATTTGAAGTCTTAAATGTCAAATTTGTGTGTGAAATTTGTTGTGCTTGCTGGGTGAGGTTGGTTGAGTGCGAGTGTGTGATTTTTAGTGTAAAACTTTGGGCAAGATGTGTGCTAAAGTTGACTGAAAAACGAGAAGGAACAGGAAGCACACCAACTACGGGACAAAATGCCTTAAAGAGAAATAGGTTTGGGCGATGAAGATGACATTCGTGAATGTGATGGTCTGCTCGCGAACGCGATGGCCTAATCACGAACACGAAGGTCTAAATCTGGGCAAAAAAAAATTTTGCTCTTTCGCGAACGCAGCAACCCTTACGCAAACGCGAAGAGCAATCATTGCCAGTCACTAGAATGGCAAAAATCATTAGCTTTGCACAGCTCTGCCCAGAACCTTTTTGACCCTTTTCTTTGGCCTAAATACATCCTAGTACATTGTTTTAAGTGTCTATATGAGCTTTTAACATTGTTGGTCTATTTTGTTGGTACTTTGGGCATAAAATGGTTCCAAAATGCAATGAAATTGAGCAAGAACATGTCCCCGAAGCTGAACAAGAGGAACCCTTTGATCATGGCCAATTTTTATTTGCCGAATATGAACGGAAATGTGATGAACTTTTGTCAAAAACCATCATCAGGGAAAGAGGCATTAACATGGAAAAGGTTGAAGCTAAAATGCGGGCTTCTACACAAGATTGGTCAAAAGTAAGGTGGATTTGTTTTGCCAATCAACCAAATGATGCCAACCACACAGTAGTGTTGGAATTTTATGCAAACGCCTTGAGGACCAACTTCCAAGGAACCTTAATTACGATTGTGCGGGTGTGAAATTCCATTTCATCCTTGAGGTGATCAACGAAATTTATGGCCTTCCCAATGCCGATAATGAGGTTTACAGAGGCAGAGCAAAAGCAGGGGGAAACCAATGGTTGGTGGACAAATTGCATGATAGGGTGACCCCGAAGTGGTTGACAGCGCAAAAGGGAGTTGCTTCACATGAATTCACTGCTGAGTCAATGATGTGTCTCTCTATTATTTGTGCAAGAGTTTTTCCTTCTACAAATTACACTGACGAGACACCAGAGAGGGCACTGATCATTATTGCTATCATGGATGGACTACCCGTGAACGTGGGGGGCACGTTATTAGAGAAATAGAGGAAGCCACACATGGGAGGTCCAAGAGCCTATTCTTCCCAACCTTGATCACTCGGCTATGTTATGATGATAGGGTGTCAAAATGCCCAAATGATGTTGATAAAGGTCCGGGAAAGCCAATGATCCACCATTTGCTGAAAAGGGGACCCAGCGACAAGTAGAAAAAGAATGATTGATGTTGCATCCTCTTCATTTTGGCAGTTCTCTGAGACCACCACTGATCCCGCCAGATCCTTTGCATCTGCACCAGGATCATTTGACCCCATGGTACCACTCCAGTCTGGCCCTCACACTATGCGTCACCTATCTAGTCAGATACATGGAGTAGATGCACACATTAGGCAGCTTATAGCTGGCCTTCCTACTGGCCCACTTGGGGCTAGCACATCTACTGGCACTGCTGCCCCACTTTCCCTGGATGACATGGTCAAAGAGAAAAAAGCAGTAACGGGCAAGATGGAGTCCATGAACAACATGTTGGAAAATGTGAGCTGCCGGAAAGAGAAGATTGGGAAGCGGAAGAGAAAGTTCAAGGAGCACGAAAAGAAAAAGAGCAAATTCTTGAACAAGATGATAGATAGGCTGAGGTCATTTTGCAGTTCAAATGACTCTGATGATGAGGAGGAGGAACTCAAATTTCCCCCCTGCACCTCCACCTCTAAGTGATGCAGCTTCTGGGAGCACCTCCTTCATTTTATCTTATTTTGTTTAGTTTCATTTAGGACAATTCAATACTTTAGGTTGGGAATGACTCATTTACATGTGATGATGTAGTTGGAGCATGATAAAAGTATGATTATTTTTTTGTGACAACTTGTGTAGATTGGTTGACATTATAGTTTATTAGTAATAATTTAAAGTTTAATTCTAGCATGTTAGCAGTAGTTTTTTTAATTATTATTATTTTCTTATTTAGTTACTTTATATACTTGCATTAGTATTAATGGAAATTCTTGGTTTTCTTTATGTCGCGGTTCTTTTCCAAGAAAATAATTTGTGTCGAACCGGGTGACTTTTCCCTATGTTGGATGGCGTGACAACTTTCTTAAGGGATTAGTCTTGTTGAAAAAAAAAAATTCTTTAGGTAAATATCTTTTTTTAGTTAGCATAGCATCTAGTGGTGTGATCTTTTATCCATAAACTAACGTGTGGCTTGTTTGGCACCAACATGATTTAATCCTTGGCATATAAATTTTTTATTTTTAAAATAAAAAATGATTGAAGTGATAATCCTTGTTGTGACTTTTAGGTTCTATTTTTTATCTTTAATTCATTAAATAGTCTTTTAGGCTATATATGATTTTCTTTAGGTTCATCGATTTTAATTGAATTTTGGATTTATATGTCACTTGAGTTTGTATGTTCCATGTGTGGTGAGATTTGTTGTGAGTTCTCTTACATTATTGTAGTCTAGAGCTTGCCCGGAATGTGCTTCAAGGTAAAATCCTAGACTAACTTAGATTGAAAAATGATGTTAGGCTTTACTTGGACTATTATTGTGCCTTCAATTTTCTACCCTTGCATATTTTTCCCTAGTCAACCTCTTTTGAGCCTTTAAACATTTTCCTTAGCAACCATGTTACAAGATTTAACCCTTTGTTATGTATTGATATATCTTTTGGCACCCTACCACCCTATGTACTTTAGAAGTGTAAACATAGACTAAAATTCTAAGTTTGGATGTGAAGGTTGGAAAAGTTGTGATGTGGAAGGTGCTTAAAAGGTGAAAGGTAATAATAAAAAAATAAAAGAGTGGAACCTTCCTTGAAAAACAAAAGTAAGAAAGAAGGAAAAATAAGGAGTTGTGAATAAAGAAAGATTAGGTGTGGAATGAAAAGTGAAGAACGGATGGAAAAAGTTTTTGAAAGAAGTGTGCTTTAATTGTTGCAAATTGCAGTGCTTAGGGAGGTATTGAGTCGCTCTTATCCAAATTGTGCTCTACCTTAGCGAAAAACCTACATTACAACCTTTTAAGTCCTACTTGATTTTGAACCAAGTGTGTCTACATTAGTGGAGAAATACATGGAGGGCAAGCCTATGGAACTACTTTTGTGCATTTGAATATATTTGTGAGAGAGAAAGTTAATTCTTTCCATTTGATATCCCATTTGTGTTTAAATTGTAATTTATAAGTCGGGATTCTCTTTTAAGTGTGAGGAAACATGAAATTTTGAGTTGTGAACTTAATCTAATCTCCAATTGGGAGGAAGAAACAAAAGAAAATTATGTGATAATGAGGCAAAATTTGAAGCTTTAGTGTTATGAATTGGTTTCTACTTTGATTAATGTGGTGTTTGAGCATTTGAATTGAAATGAAATTCTTGAGAAGTTGTTGGCGATTCATATGATTTAGATTAATTGTTGGTACCAACCGAAGTTACTAGATTATGTTTAGTGTGACCTTTTTGACTTCAAATGATGTTTGGTATATCATTGAGCTTAATTGATGATTTTATTGAAGGATGTTCTTATTTGTTGAATTACTTGAGGACAAGCAATAGTTTAAGTTTGGGGGTTTGAGAAGTGGGTATTTTACCAACTTATCTCGTCTTTAATCTTAGATTTTTGTTATGTTTGATTGATAAAATTGTGTGTTTAATGTCATTTACTTCTATTTTACAGGTTATATGTGATTAAGAAGTGATGGTGAAGAAACCATGTGAAAACGAGTCAAAAGGAGCTAAAATGGAAACAAAAACACTGCCCAGTGACTTATCCTTCGCGAACGCGGAACATCAGGACACAAACCTTCGCGAACGCGATGCTGGAGGAAGCAAACCTTCGCGAACGCGACGGTATAATTGCGAATGCGAAGGTATAATCGTGAACGCGAAGGTACAATCACGAACACGATGCTGAAGGAAACAAGACTTCGTGAATGCTAAGGTATGATCGTGAACACGAAGCTTGAGGAAACAAGTCTTTGCAGACGCGAAGGTGCAATCGTGAACACGAAGAACAATTGGGCGGAAAAACTAGGCAGTTCTGGTATTTAATGTTTTTAACCTCCAAGCAATTTAATACATGACCTAGCAGATCTTTGACTTATTTTTCAGTCTTTAGACTAGAGAAGACATGTTTGGAAGCTAGGGTTCCTGCCCACACACTTGGGTCTTGAAGATTTGAAGCTTTTGGTTGAGAATTTCTTACTCATTTATGCTCATTTCTTCATTTTCTTGCTTTGTATTGAATATTTAAGTGTGTAGTATTTTTCCAACACTTGAATCTTGTTTATGGAACTATTCATATTTAAAGTGCGGATTAAATATTTTGTTTTGCTTATGTATTGAACTATTTTTATTTATTATGAGTTATTATTTCTTTAATTGTTCTTGTTCTTTAATATTTCCAAAGGAATTAGCTAACCCTAGGACTCCCCATTAACTTCGAATTGATTTTGGAAAATAAAATTTTGGGTTTGAAAAGATTAATTAACAAGAACTTGAGGCTTTAACCCTCACATTATAGATTTTACCTAAGGATAGGATTGAACTACTTGTAGCTGTATTCGGGTGTGCTTAATCTCTTAATTGTTTTAGTGATAACTCAATTGGGAAGTCTTGTTAGTCTTCGGAAGAAGATAATATAGAATTATTACCGAGGTTAATTAACATAAACTCGCTCATATTTGTAAAATCGTGAAATACGTTGGATTGTTACTTGAATGTAATTCCCAGTGCATCCACGCTTGTAGCCATTGATCATTTTATTTGCTTTCTAGGTTAGTTTACATTTTTGCAATTAGATATAAATATTTTCTCAAAACATTTCTAAGTGTTTGGCTTAGCATAATAAGTGATAATTCTCTTACACGCCTATTCGCCTACATATTGTTCTCTGTGGGATTCGACCCCGACTCATAGTTGGGTAAATTATATTGCATGCGATGTCCATTTACTTTTTAGTAGTAGATTTGGACGTCAACAGTGTGCAACAACCTAGAAGATGTAAATATTTCCACTATGATAGACTAATTATAGGATGGTTAGCTTGGGTCTTAATACTAGCATATGCATGAACCAGTAACAGTACTTGAAACTTTGAAGGTCATCAGTAAAGATTCAGACAAAACAGTTATAACTAACAACTTTTACAGAAGTCATCAAAGATATGAGAAACAGGATTAAACCCTCAACATGACAAGTTCACAGATTTGTACATGGAATCTCTAAGGACTTACAGGGTTATATTCCTAACAGTATTATCCTTAAACAAGCCATCATTTCCAGACAGTATCAAACAAGGACTTCTCACAAGGTTTAAGGATCAGATTCAGTTTCGGATTAAGAAGAAGGAGAGGACTGAGGGTAGTTCAAAATAAGAACACGGAATCATGGAGTCAAACAAGGAACATACAATATTCAGTCATCTATATACAGACACTTCAAGTGAGGTAGCGATTTCATATAGGAGAGGTGTGTATGTTACAGAATCGAGTTAAATATGTCATGAAGGGAGAGGGTTTACACCATTACATGTTTACTTCAGGAATATAGTCTAAATTAGTATCTAAATGTGAAGTAATCATACTCGGCTTTAAAAATTACCACTTGATTATAACAAGAATAACTATGTCCTACTTTTATGGAAGATAACTTAATAATAACTGCATATGAGCTTCACAAAACCAACAGTAGCTTCAAAGCGGTTAAAGACAGGAAAGTACTAGAGCTAAACTGGTTCTGACCTAAACATGCAACTGAGGGTTACATCTAAACATGAGACAGCTAAATTTAACTTAACAGCAACCACCAGTCAACTATAACAAACATGATCAGGACTTAGAAGAAAAGGATAACTTAATCTTAACAGAATATGTACAATAGAGCTATTGGTATTCATGAAAAGAAGAAAGTTCAATTCAAACAATATTGTTTCAACAGATGCAACCAAAAGTTAGATGAAATTATGTGAATGCGATGGTGATAATCCAGAAGTTACCTTCAGAGTTAACAGATACATGCCACACTTAAATGGTAGGTGGTATGAACTTATGAACTTTTAGGTTCATCCTAGTTAGTATTATTAAATAATGAACCCGGCCACAAGAAAAACAGGACACAGGAAAAACAATAGATAGAGATAAAGATTATAGCATAATCATCAATGAAAGACTATGAAGTTCATGTAAGCGTGAGCAATCATTCAAGGCACATTACAGCTTAAACATATAGACAGTTTGAAATCAGAAATGAAAACCATCAGGAATCCCCTGATAATTTGATCAATTATTAATAAAAGTCTCGAGAGGCATCACAAGTGATCACAAGCAGACAACATATTATTAGATACAGAAAATAAACATTCACATGCTAGTTATAAGCATCATAAACAACTATAGTTCACATAAGACAACCAGCATGTTCATAATGTTGGTATCAGATGATTAAAGAGAGAACTTAGGAATATATTGACCTTTTAGATGGCAACAGACCAGACGAGGTCTCATGCTCATCCTCGTTATTAGTCATATTCGGGCATCTTATGGATTGGCAAATTATTTTTCCGGTAGGAACTTCGAACACGAGTCCTAGTCTGAACCCGAAAGCATTGGATGAACAATCCGTGTATAGTACCCAGAGGTCCTGTGTTTGATGAGAAGCTTGAGCGGCTTCATTCTCGGCTCTAGCATCACTTTTGCGTTAAAGTCTGCGATGAAGTCGATAAGCACTAGCGATTTTATTGATGTGTGAGGCTGATAAGTCATGTATTACTCACTTAGCTCGATGCCCCATATGTCCAGCCTCCTTGACAGCTCGGGTTTTGTGTCATATGTTTCTTAAAGGAAAAGTAGTGACGACTGAGATAGGGTGGCCTAAAAATAGGGTCTAAGCTTTTGTAAAGCTACGACCAAGGACAAGGCTAGTTTCTCGAGGTGACGGTACCTCGTCTCGATGTAGACAAGTGTTTTACTGATATAATATATTGGATACTGCATATCTTTGTCTTCTCGAACAAAGACCGCACTTACCACCACTTTCGAGATGGCGAGGTAAATGAAGAGGCGCTCCCTGTGCTCGGGTTTCAAGAGTAAAGGTGGTGATGAAAAGTATTCTTTCAATTATTGCAATTCTCGTACGCATTCAGGAATTCACTCGAGGCCGTTATCATTTTTTACCATGCTAAAGAACCTATGACATCAATAAGACGACCGCGAGATAAATCTGGATAGGGCGAAAATTCGACCTGTCAATCTTTGGACTTGTTTCTTAGTAGTCAACTACTCTGGTATCCCGTTGATAGACTTAATTTGATCTAGGTGGACGCCGATCCCTCGTTGTGATACCAAGAAACTAAAAAATTTCCCAAGGCTACACCAAATGCGCATTTCTCGGGGTTTAGTTTCATTTCGTACTTTCTTAGTATGTCAAAAGCTTACTTTAGGTGGTCGATATTATCCTCTGCCTTCACGGAATTGAACAACATGTCGTCGATATATACCTCCATGATTTTTCCGAGTTGATCTTTGAATATTTTTTTGACCAACCTTAGATAGGTAGCCCTTGTGTTCTTCAATCCAAATGCCATGATCCTATAACTATATTTACTTTTGTGGGTGATGAATGTAGTTTTATCCTGGTCTTCTTCATCCATGAGTATTTTGTTGTAACCTCAGTAGAGGTCTAGAAAATATAACAGCTCGTGCCCTGTCGTTGCATCGATGAGTTGGTCGATATGTGGCAACAAGAATGAATCTTTCGGACATGCTTTGTTCAGGTCTGTGAAGTCCACACACATCCTTAATTTCCCATTTTTATTTTTAACCATCACTATATTGGCAATTCATTTGGGGTACGTCAATTCCCTGATAGAGTCGTTTGCCAATAACTTTTCTACTTCCTTGTGGACGGCCTCATTGATGGTGCGGTTAAAATTTTGTCGGACCTGCCTTACTGGGGGTAGAAGGGATCGATGTTCAGTTTGTGTGTGGAGATCTCTTTGGGGGTGCCTGCCATATCTTCACGACTAAAGGCAAACAAGTTGGACAGGGTGGAGGTCTTCTATGGTTGATTCTACGACTTCAACCATCTCAGGGTCCATAATGACTTCCTTGGCTTCACTTTGTGGAGACCTCGACCCTACTGATTTCTATGCTTCTTTTTCCTTATCTTTCTTTGTTGAATTGTTGTGTTGTCCATGGCGATTTGGTAGCACTCTTTGGACGTGCGTTGTTCGCATCGTATGTTGAATATTCCCCAAGGTGTTGGGAATTTTATCACTTGGTACAAGCTGGAGGGGGTGGCTCTTATGGGGTATATCCATGGTCGTCCCACAAAGACTTTGTATGCGGTGTTCTGGTCCATGATATGGAATGTTGTCTTTAGGGTTACTCCACCGGTGAGAACAAGGAGTGTGATTTCCCCTGAAATCCGTTTAACTGCATTGTTAAAATCAGTTAGTGTGATGCAACGTGGCACTATCTTATTTGCGAGTCTCATCTGTGCGGGGACTCGGGGATGGATGATCATGCTCCACTTCCTTCATCTACCATAATTCTCTTAACATCAGTATCCAAGATTCGTTAAGTAATGACAAGTGCATCGTTGTTAGGGAAAGTCAAATCGTCGGCATCTAACTCGTCGAAGATGATACTTTCTTTGAGTTTGTCATACTTCATGGGTGATAGATATTTTTAGCTTGTGGGTGGCGGTGAACTTGATGTCGTTGATAGAGGCATCGTCACTGCCACCAATGACCATATTGACGGTACGAGCTGGTGAAGGGGGATATGGCAGGCATGGACATTCTCGGCCCCTTGCTAAGGTGTTCCTACCTTTGTCGCTGAGTAGTTCTTTGAGGTGATCTTGTTGTAGAAAGTTCACTACCTCTAGTCTTAGCGCAATGCAGTCTTCTATTTTGTGCCCACGTTCTTGGTGGAACTCACGAAAGGCGTCAGTTTCCTGGTGCTTGGGTCATACCTCATATTTGGTGGCCATTTTACCTTCATTTTGAGCTTTTCAAGAGATTAGATCACCTTTATAGGCGAAGTACAAAAATTATGAGCAGATATCAAAGGGGTAATACCTCTATCATTCCTGTGAGTTCCTGATCTCGGCCTAGATGGGCCATCTTCATAACAAAATGAGGGGATAGGTGCCCTGAAATAGGGCTGGTTTCGTTCCTTCCCAGGCGCGATACTGGTTGGTCTCTCTTTGTATTATCCCTGTGTTCTTTCCTACGCTCAGATTGTACCGAGGTGAGTCATCGAGTTGGTCTATTGAGGTAGTTATCATCCGCTTTGACCTCGGCTAAGTAGCCATTATGGATTTCATCCCAAGTGGCTGCCGGATATTTCATTAACCGACTTGGTAGATTTCTGGTCGCCCTCAAACCCTCTCTGCTCAACCCATTCTGAAAGGTTGTGATGGCTATCCCTTCGAAAATATTTGGTGAGGTCATCCTCACCCTGTTGAACCAGGTAAGGAAGTCTCGCAGTCCCTCTCTTGGGGATTGCTTAATGGCGAAGATGTCACATACTCTCGTTTCAGTATTTTTGGCCCCAGTATGTGCCGTTACGAACTTGTCAACCGTCTCTTCCAATGTTTCTATCGAACGGGCTGGTAATTGTGAATACTATGTCAATGCCCCTCTAGTGAGGCTTTCGTCAAATTTTTCCAGCAAGATGGAGGACACCTACTCATTGGTGAGGTTGTTGCCTTTTACAACGGTAATGTAGTGAGTCACATGATCTTCGGGGTTGGTCATCCCATCATAGATTCTGAGATATGGGGGCATCCTGTAGGTCTCTGGCATGGCATGTGGAGTCTCTTCCTCACTATACGTTTGTTCTACAAACCTACTGGCGTCCCTTTTTGGCAGCAATTTGGGTGTTAGGTGTTTTGTCTACCCGTTCCTTGTGCTCTTTCATTTTGTCTCTGAGTTCCTTGTTCTCATTTTCTGTTTCCTCTATTATTTTCAGCATGACGGCGAGGATGCTGTCACATGCATTGTCAGTAACATTGTGAGTTTTACCTGAAGTCCGGGTGTCTGGTTGGTTGTCCTGTTCGTTCTCGCGTTGTATTACATGGATTCTCATGGTTTCTGCGGTCGTGCATGGAGCTTATTTACTGATCACGCTGAGTATAGTATCAGTTAGCCATGCTTCGAAGAGCTTTTTCATAGCGGGTGGCGCCCCCCCTTTCCCGTGGACGTGGAGGTCCCTTTCCCTTTTGGTTTTGTTGTGTTACAGAAAGGTGGAGGTGACCTTTCTTGTCTAGGGGAGGCCGTGGGCGTTATCCCCTCCTCATAGGTGTCATAGCCTTCGTGGTTTGTTAGGTTAACAAGTCACGTGACTTATGGATCTAATGGAAACTAAAAAATTGACTGAGAAAATTTCCACTAACGACGCCAAACTGTTTGACCCAAAATTGAGATCTAGGTTTAAACAATTAGATTTTCTAATAAAATAGAATTAATCTTAGTCAATATTAATATCCAAAGACAAATGAATCCATTTTGTAGCGAGATATCACGGATACTATTTGAGTAGCAATAAATGGCGACAATAACGCTATATTCAATGATCCAAAAATAAATGAGGTAGCATTAAATAACAGTAAATAGCAATGAATGACATCTATGTGAATAAATAAATGCATATGAGTCACCCGAAAAAGGATGAAATTTTTCGATATTCTTTCCGACAAAGATAAATGATTGATAAGCCTTTGAATATTTAGATTCTCCTTCGATCGTGGGAGAAAAAATAGATAAAAATCTGAAGAAAAGATATATTTTGTATGTGTGTGATAAGCAAGAATCTTCAGAGAATGTCAATACGTTATTTTTTACAATATCCCCTCTACAATCCTCTCTCTTTCTCTTTATAAGGACACATGGGCCAAAAAACTCTAATAGTACATATGGGAGGAATATTCCTAGAATATTCTCTGTAAGGTCCTATTTCTAAAATTAGTCGTTACTGCTTTTGTTAAAGGGAGTACTCGTCCTCATCCTTGTCCTTTGTTGGGTCAACCCGTCCTCATCCTTGTCCTTTCTTAATGTTGACTTGGCTCACATATAATTATGATATTTTTTAGCCCATACAATATAATGTATGTATAATATATATATATATATATATATATATATATATATAATATGTGTATAATCGTATACAAATAGCATATAATTTATTTGTACCGACTACAAATAAATAAATAGTAAAACCGGCGACTTATATAAAGATTCGGCCGATAAATGAAGATTGATCAAGTGGTAAGCAGACTCTACCTCCAATCCGAAGGTTGTAGTAACAAAGTGGGGAGCTACCTTAGAAGGTTAAAGAAATAGTGTAAAGATCCCAAAAAAGATTGATGAAATTGGTAAGTAATAGCACGTATAGTGTGACATAAATGTGGGTTTATCGTGTTGATAACATGACAAAGCTTACTTTGAAATTTTATCTTATTATGTGATAGCTTGGTAATAATTTTTTATGCTAGAATGAAGAAATTCGGTGATTTTCATTATTATATAATAAATACAGGATAGTTGATGTACGTTTTGCTTATAAAATATAATATTGGGACATTGCTAATCTGGAATAACTGGAGCATGCTCAATTTGAGAATATTGGATATTTGAGGAATTTTTAGAAATTACTATTATTTAGTGGCTATTAACTCCATATAGTTATCATATATATAATTACTTCCTATAACAACTATTCAGTTGTTACAATAGTGCAATCACATGTATTTGCTCTGTTGTATCATATAGCAACAAAAAGCGCCTAAAATTAGGGTAATCCACCTGAGCATATATTCACATGAATTCGCACCATGTAATCATGAATACAGCAGTAAAAAGCGTCTAAAAGCAGTCAGCTATACACGCATATATTCGCGTGTATTAGCGTTGATGTATTCATGAATACAGTTACGCGCATGTATTCACATGTATTCGCGCCATGTATTTATGAATACAGTAACGGCACTCCCTTAAAAATAGGTATGTCCAGTTGTCTAAGAGAGAGTAAAAATATAAATAGTGTATTTTATACCTCAATGGTAGTATATACCTTAAAATACTTATTTTGCTATAAAATATAAAAAATAGCTATAGAAAACATTTTAAAATGATTTTAGTTTATAATAAATAAGGTGTATACCTTTCCTATTGGAAGTAAAATTTCCTGTGTAAAAATGGGGCATTTGATGTCTATTCTAGTAAACAACTAGCTATTCATGTTATTATACATTACGAACCCTCTATTTTTCTCTTCCCGGAAAGACGATTATATAAAACGAATATTACATCACAGCTTAATGTGAAAGCCAATTTATAAGCAATTCTCCGCATAGTTAATAATTTATTTTAAGTTGCCAAAAGCTGAAACCATGAATACATCTAATTTTTCGCACAAAAACCTTTGTGCTCTTTAAACTTCAACCAAGACAAACTTTATCTAGTACAAAAGCAAGAAAGGAATTTATTATCCATCGGAAGATATTACCAACTCTTTTGGCCTAAGTAACCTAAAAACATTGACTTAAACATAAAAACTGCGACAGTTATAGGCCTTGTACAACAGCTAATCCTGCTCCAGTAAAAACTACTTCAAAATGTGCCCCATCATTTTCCTTTGGATTCAATCACCCTCTTGGCAAATGATGGCAAACAGAATGATGCTTTGTGAAGCTGGGGAGGAAAAAGAATAGCAAAAGTGAGTAACAAATCAAAAGTAGAAGTGTTAAGAGTAATGAAGACAGGCATATAGCATTTTAAAAAATGACAAACAAGGAACAGAATGACAGCATACCTCAGAGTTGTAAAACTTCAAAGGTCCAAGAGTTTTGGTATGGCTGTCATCGTCGTCATCGATGGGGTTAATTGGCTTCTTGAAATCAACTGCAGGTCCTTCAGTAGAACAGAGCATAAAACCAATCATACCACTGCAATTAATACAAGCCAAACCACCCATATTAGAATCAAACACAGTATGCTAACAGCAAGAACATGAAGAGTTATAAACTATAACTATGCTTCAATCAAAAACTAAAAGACTCCTAGAAAACATAGAACTAATAGTAAATGTAATAGTATGACTAAAATGTATTATCAACTAACTAGTATTGCATGTATAGATCCTTCACTTCCATTGGGCCATATACTAGGTCTGTATGGATTCCAAAAGATAGTAGGTCTTTTGAGACAACCTTTCATGTAAGATATAAGTAAGAACATAACGAGAGATGAGCAATACAGCGTGGATAGCAAATTTCATGCATATTAGGATATCTCGAATCAAAACATAGAAGTGCACCTTGGATAAGTAGGAACTGTAGTCCATGCATAGTTGACTGAGCCTTTGAAGATTTGGCGGCAATTGGCAACGATTTCTTCAATTATGTGCATGTGAAGCCATATACTCTCAGCCTGTGTAGATACAACCCCTCCTGGACGCAGAGCTCTTGCTATAGATTCAAAGAAAGGCTTTTCGAACAACTCTTGTGCTGGACCTGAAGTTAAAAGAGTGAAATTGTTTGGGGGCTGAAATGAGACAAATAGGAAGTACTCAAGCAATGACATGATATATAGATTACCTATAGGGTCAGATGAATCCACTATGACAGCATCGTAAGTTCCTGGAACAACATTTTTCAAAAATGCAACTCCTGCAGAAACAGGAGGAAAAAGGAAATGCCAAGAACTTATGTTAACAAGTGGACAAAAATGAGAACCAACAGAAAAGTTGAGAAGATAACAAAAATTCATCGATCATACCATCACCAATGTGGAGATTAACACGTGGATCCTCGTATCCTACAGCTACATCTGGGAAAAATTGTTTAGAAACCTGTCGAAAGGGGGGAAAAATACTTAGTTACAACATTGCATTACATTTTGCATCAAGGAGCTTAGAGCTGGTAAGTTACAACTGAGATGTCCCAAACACAACATACATTAATTAGCACATTAAAACCTTTAAGTAACAAGTAATACACAGGAAGGGACAAAATCTGGCAGCAATTCCTGACTAAGATCAAGTATGCCATAAGACACTGCTAATACATGTAATTAGAAGAATCAACATGTTCCTCTACCCTTAGTAAAGAAGAAAAATGTCAATGGTGACCAAAAATGTAAATAAGGTACCATATTTATGAATGAGCATATACCTCAACTACCATCTTGTCAATCTCACATATGTCAATCTGCTCGACAGAAGAATGACGCGACACCTCACGCAAGACACCACCATCTCCTCCTCCAATAACCAGCACCTAAAGGAAGACAATCAGCTTAAAGTTGGCAAATAAGTTAAAGAGACAAATGGTATAAATAGCTTTAGGACACTACAGCCCTGCAAAATTTGCTCGGTTCATACATAATTCACAAAAATACACATTTCATATAATCTGTGCTAATATATAATAGGGGTAAGCAAACACAGGAAATATGAAGGAACTTTTAACAAATTACACAAACTGGAAAACAAAAGTGGATAAGATTCTTAATCTATGGGTTTGATTAGCAATGTGTCATAAGACTTCAAACTTTAAACGGTAAATGATGCAAAAAGAACACAAAATATTACAGACCTTTTTGGGATTTGGAATTGAACAAAGTGGAAGATGAGCTATCATCTCTTGGTAAGCACATTCATCCCTCTCTGTGAGTTGGATCACACCATCCAAAACAAGCACCTTTCCATAAGTTGATGACTGCACCAACAAACAAAATCAAACAAAAATGAGCAGCAGCACATAGTAAAGCATCCTTGCATCATAAAAGTTAGAGAAGAGACTAAACGTTTGTAGATCAACAAAATACCTGAAAAACCATCACATTCTGGTAATCAGACTTCCCTTGAAACAATACCTTCTCAACCTTCAATGAGTGTGCTTCCCCTGCATAATTCCTTCCCTGTCAGTGACATCTTCCTTTTTGTTCTCTAAATTACAAGAATTCACTGGACACTCAAAGGAAAAATCTTTGCAGAATCCTCAATTCCAAACAAAAAATTTCAAGAAAATGTACAAGCCAAATCTTATTTGTAAATTTCATAGTTAAAATCAAACTCCTCACACCCGCAAAAAAAGACATTTACAAAACCAAAAATCCACCATACAAAACAGGCAGAAAGCAACTGCAAACCATCAAAGTAGGACCATAAACTTTAATAGACACCACCACAAGCATTCACGTACTAAACCCACCAAGAATCGCCAAAAAAGTCACAAAACTTAGATACCCAAATGCATAATAAAAGTACCCACATCAGAAAAAAGCAAACTTTAATACCCACAGTCATTAAAGTAATTAACCACAAAAATCCCACCAAAAACAGAGCATAAACAGAAACCAAGTGCAACCCAATTACAAAAAGGTACACTCTTGAATGCCCAGATGCCGAAAATCAAAGTAAGCTTTATAGAGGAAAAAACACAGATGATGCAGAAACAAACCTGGCCGAAAACCCACCAAAACAACAGAACATAGAAAGAGAAACAAAGTGCAACCCAGTTGCCAAAAAGTAAAATCTTGGATACCCAAATGCATAAAAATCAAAGCAAACTTTACATAGAAAGGACAGATGATGAATCAAAGAACAAACCAGGCCAAAGAGGGCTAATCTCAGAGAACCAGCCAGGAAGAACAGAAGAGATATAAGGAGACTCATTGGTGCAACCGTTGTCGCTGTTATTGTGGTTGGCTGCTTCCATCTCTTCCTGTTGTTGTTCCTCTTCTCTTAGTCTCTTCACAGGCAATACAAATGCTGCACACTCCTCTGCCATCACAAAACCCCCCTCTATTTATAGGGCCCTAAACGAAACAGGAAGTCTTCTACTTTACTTTTAACAACACAACAATAGTTACCAAAAATCTCAGGACTCTTCAGTCTGAAAATGTATAGCGTGAAAACCCCCTAAAAAAAAGATAAAAAGAAATCTGCTAAGGATTGGTTGTCTTTTTGCTTTAGACTTTCGGTGAAAATTGTAATTTCTCTTCTCTTTTTTAATTTTTTTTTTTTAAGGTATTGGCAATTTGTGCGGTTGTAAAATTTAGTCGCACCGAATACTTAGCTAGCGTTTGGTCATAAATTTTCAAATTTATTTTGAAAAATTTGATTTGGATGAAGTTTGGTTTGAAGATGAAAATATGTTTGGACATACATTTTCAAAATATATTTCCCAACTTTATTTTGAAAAAGCATGTATAAAATTTTCAAGTTTTAAGATTTTAGCCAAAAATTAGCAATTGGAGTGACTTTGGGATTTGAAGTTTGAGATTTGAGATTTTGCTAAAATATGGGCACGAAATTTTAAAAAAAATAAAGACTTTTGAAATTTGTGGCCTAAACAAGTCAAAAGAGGTACACACTATTTGTATGGTTATAAAAGCTTCTCATTAAGGTTAATTAGAATAGGAAATTTAAGCTACTTTGTTTCTAAATTAAGAAATGAAACATTCTTTTTTAAACGGATCAAAAATAAAAATAAATTCATATAAACTGAAACAAAGAGAGTAGTAACTAATTATTATAATTAAGCGAGCAAGTCTTTCGGTAAATGCATGTCATGTATCTATTGATGTTGTGTAAAGTTAAGGTGGAAGATAGTAAATATCACTGGGAATAATTAAGGTGCTTGTAAACTAGCTGGAATACCACTTTTATAAATAAAAAGAAAAAATGATCTATATTGAGGTCTTATATGCATTTATTAAGATTAAGACGTATGAATGTGAATATATATTTGAATATTAATATATGTATTAACATTAAAATTATTGAATCTGAAGACACATATAAATGTTAAGTTTTTGTATTTAGATTTGAGTATTGAATAATTATGATTGTTTATTTTCTCTACACGTATATGTGCAAAATTATCTTTATTTTAAAATTAATAAGTATAAATTCAAATTAAACCGTACTAATTAATCTAATACTATATTAATAGAATATTTTTAAAATTATATGATTGGAGGTGATGTGACTAATAGTGGTAATTGTCGGTATCGAGTGGGTAGTGATTTGTGGTGGTGTTGGTTGATAGTCGTGATTATGGATAGTCGATGGGAGTAATAATTAATTGTGATGGTGACTGATAAATATGATGAGTGATATATAGTGATGGTTGTGGTGATTGGTGATTGTTGTAATAATAGTGGTTGATGGTGATGGTTAAAAATGATAGCTAGTGGTATTGACAACCGACATTCATGCTTGGCCGCAGCGGTGGTTAAGGCAGACGATTATGATAAAGGATTGTGGCTAGTGGGTGATGGTAGTCTATAACGGTAGAGGACAATGATTTGCGATGGCGATGATGATTAGTGGTGAAAGTGTAGGAGTAATAGTGAAATATCATTTTTACATAAATTATTGAATGTATAACATCTTAATGATATTAAGACTCTGTTATAGATCTTAAGTATTAAGATTATTCACATCCATTAGGTGGTTGTAAAATTAAAAAAATAAACGGACTTAATAGTTAAAATCAGAATGATTAAAATTCAGATCTAAAAATCAAACGCGCTTAATGACTGAAACTTAAAGTATTAAAATTCAGACCTTGATTAAGTATAAACAAATGATGCCTTAATTTCGTCAATGGATAGATTTTGTGTGTGATAAACACTGTTAGTATGTGACAGTAAGTTTGAACAAAATCTGATCGAAATTAACAAAAATATTTGAAATTTAACTTAAGAAAGAAATTGATTATTACTAAGAAACTATATTTTAAGAATTGCAAATACTTTAAAAATTCTTAAATTGGAAATACTTTAACGTTAATTATTTCACGGAGAGGAGGCTTGATTGCAAGTGTGAAATGTGATTATTGTAAAATGATGAGGCTTTTCCTGCTCAACTAGGGTTTTCGTGTTTTTACTAGGTATCAACTTTTGGTCAAATGATTGGCCCCCACTAATTCCCCAACAACCCCCTTGCCAATAAAATAAATAAATAAATAAGGACAAAAAAGTAAAAGAAATAAAGGAGCATCTTTTTCAGAATATAAAGGAGATTGTATCTTCTTCTACCTACCCCTTCACATTTTTCACAAGCCCATAACTTTAGGCACTTTATTAGCAGAATGAGTTCATGCCGTGTGTACTGATTGTTTATCAAAAGGTTGTGGTAGATTAAAATCATAAATTACTCATTCATTCTTACCTAGAAATTTAGAGTTCGAGCTTTACGAAAGAAGCCTTTTTTTTAAATCCAATTTTTTTTTTATTTAACTCAAATTGTATTAGTCAAAAGTATATATTTACGTAACCAAGTAGTTGCTGACCAGCTACAATCCAGAATCTGACTCTAGTTCTAGATTACATATTGCATTCGCATCTACTACAAATTTCAGGCATTGCTTCAAGCAACCTGGGAAAACAGAAACTGCACAGTTCATTACATACAAAGGCCTAAGCAAATGTATCCAAGTTATGTAATGTCTGCTGCCAAGATGTATCCAACCAAGGAATTATTCAAGCTTTGGTGATATTTTCACTTTCTGCAATGTTACAATGCTTACTTATCTAACAGTTGTGTTTGGTTGAGTGGTTTTGCTTCTATTCATTTATTTTAATTATTTATATCGAATGTATGCGAATATAAACCTGTGCGGCTACATATTATATGTTGGCAGGATTCTCATACTTCCCTTCTCTTTTGAAGGTGGGTTGAGTTGATTAGTGTAGATTTAATTGTATATAAAAATATGTATTTGGTGTATGTGAAAACAAACATGTGTGTAAATATATTAATTTTTTTGTAAGTTTTATGTGTAGAAATTTGAAAGAGATGATTGTTTGTAATTTGTTGGAAGACAACACACGGAGAAATTAATAAGATAAAATATTATTTTCTGTCTATTAAGATGTAAGATTTGCATTTAATTAATTTGGGGTGCCTTCGTTTTCTTAATTATCATTTAAATAATTTTTCATAATATTCTTTCTGTAGCGGAATTAATCTGAATATTTCTTTTAGGCTTTCTAATATATATTCTATGTATTTTATATCTTTGGTTCTTTGATATTCTTCTATATTAGTTTTATTAAGTTTGATAGTAAATTTATACAGTCGGTAGTCTGCTGCCAATATTGTAGGTATATATGATTCATTATTGTTCTGAATATAAATCTAACTCATATAGGTCTATGTTTATATGATCTGATATAATTAATTCTGTCCAATTTTGATTCATTATTTCTATTATTTCAAAATTAACTAATTTTTTATAGATTATCCTTTTTGTATCATTATCTATATTTTTTAGAATATGTAAGATGAGTATCTTATAACTAAAGTCATCATCTAATAAATATGTATTCATTTTGTCATATGTTTTGCTAAACATATTCCCTTTAATCTCTATGCCTATTATCCTTATTCATCATAGCATAATAAGTTATTTTTATTCATCTTTTCTGGTCACTACCATGCTTTTCTGTTTCAATCAGTTACCCTATCTGCGCCTCAACTTTGTTTACTCCCCTAAACGGCTTCTTTGCCTACTGGTTTCAACCTTAGGATGGCATAGTCTGGGCTTACCTACTCTCAGCATATTTTCATGGCAAACTTTCTCAAGATGAATTTTATAACAGTACTATAGCATGATGAATAATTATAATTTGCAAGAGATTATAACGAATATAGTAATTTAGCTATTCATAATTATAAAATGACATACTTGTTCTTGTAGATTTTTGGTATTTCCTTTTTGTTGATCCATAGATTTCTTGATTTTATATAATATGTAAGAGAGAGAGAATAGAGAGAGTTGTCGATGAATTGTTGATGCCCCTTATTCTATTTTCATCCGTTATTTATAAGATACAAAAATGACTCTTACTATTCATGAACGACCTTTACTGTTCATGATTAAGACTTAAAGTAAAATGACTCTTACTATTTATTTTACGATTTTTTACAAAAACTTTTACTATTCCTACTTTTCGTACTATTTACTTTACGACTTTTACAATAAAACAAAAAACTTTACATTATTTTTTCTTTTGTTGATCATCTGTCTGCCATAGCTGTCTGCTGTCTTTGTCTTCTTTTGTTTTTGTGTTGGTATCTTTATTCCAGTTGTACTTCTGGTACATAATTATCTTCTCCATTGCACTTTGAACATATGTGATCTGGGTACTTGTGTCCTACTAATTTGCAGTATCTTGTTAGTAATTCGTTGGAAATAAATCCTTTCTTCAGTGCTCTTGTAGTTGGTTGCATTTCTGGCTTTAGTAATGATAAAATCCATTTTTGGACTTCATCCATATCTCCTTGTCGTAGCTCTCTTGAATTTGCATATATCATTAGTTGATCTCTTGAGTAGTAGCTCCAAATGGCATTTCCCTGTAGATAATTGTTGGTTAATTCTTGGATAATAGTTGCTATCCCAATTATTCTTTTGTTGGTGTAAAAATTCGGTATCTCGATTTTTGGTATCTCTGGTTGTTGTTCTATCTCTTCTGGTATTATCATATCTCGTGTCAATCCTATTTTCACAACTTGTATAAGAGGTTTTATTTCATCATATAGTATCTCAGCTGGTGCTGTATAAAATTTTATAAAAAATAGGTTTCCTTTTCTAATTCTTTTATATGTAATGATGAATGCTTTATATATCTCTGGTATTCCACTTATTTCTTCACCATCATAGGTATATACTGTGCTAAGTAATCCGTAATTGTAACATGTTTTTACTAGATTGGATCTGGTCTTTGGTTGGGCAATAAGTCTATTATATCCTTGGAGTTTTTGGGTTATGTAGTCTTGTGTTGGATCTGTTGTAGTAGTTGCTATGGGGTTAAGGTTTAGAAATGTTTGGATTTTGTATATGTTTTCAATATAGGTCTGGGTAATATGGTTGTATATTTTCTTATTTTGGTGTAGACTGTTTGCATAGGTTGAGGTTTGTGGTGGTATAATTATTGTTTCCTTTGGTATTTTTGGAGTAAACGGTTTATCAAATATGTTATTCAAATTGG
>ML429118.1:0-28028 GCA_005239525.1 Nicotiana knightiana | reverse complement strand
ACAAAAGCACATAAAATGTAAGGTATATAATGCTTAAAACTATGAATTCTATCCACGCATCAATCTTCTCATGAACCTTCAACTGACGAGAATCATAGGCTATAACCTTTCCATCCTTCATCAACACTACACCAAGCCCAATCCGTGAAGCATCACAATAAACGGTATACGATCCTGAACCTGTGGGCAAAACTAACACTGGTGTCGTGGTCAAGGGTGTCTTGAGCTTCTGAAAGCTCGCCTCACACTCATCAGACCACCTGAACGAGCACTCTTCTGAGTCAACCTGGTAATTGGGGCTGCAATGGATGAAAAGCCCTCCACAAACCGGCGATAATAACCTGCTAAGCCCAAGAAACTCCAGATCTCTGTAGCTGAGGTGGGTCTAGGTCAATCTCTGACTACTGAAATCTTCTTGGGATCCACCTGAACACCCTCTGGCGATACCACATGGCCTAGAAATGCAACTGAACTCAACCAGAACTCACACTTGGAAAATTTTGCGTACAACTGACTATCCCTCAAAGTCTGGAGGATGACTCTAAGGTGCTGCTCATGCTCCTCTCGGCTGCGAGAGTAAATCAAAATATCATCAATGAAAACAATCACAAAAGAGTCCAAATAAGGCATGAACACTAGGTGCATCAACTCCATGAAAGCAGCGGGGGCATTGGTCAGCCCAAATGACATCACCAAGAACTCATAATGCCCATAACAAGTGCGAAAAGCTGTCTTAGGGACATCAGACGCACTAATCCTCAGCTGATGGTAACTAGATCTCAAGTCAATATTAGAAAACACTGAATNTAACCTTATTCAACTGCCGGTAGTCAATACACATCCTCATCGAGCCATCTTTCTTCTTGACAAACAATACTGGAGCACCCCAAGGAGAAACACTAGGCCTAATGAAGCCTTTATCCAACAAATCCTGCAGCTGATCCTTCAACTCCTTCAACTCTGGCGGCGCCATACGATACGACGGCGTAGAAATAGGCTAGTTTCCCTTAGCTAACTCAATACAAAAATCAATATCCCTGTCGGGTGGCATACCCGGCAGGTCAGCAGGTAATACCTCTGGAAACTCACGAACCACGGGCACAGACTCCAGGGAAGGAACCTCGGCGCTAGAATCACGAACATAGGCCAGATAGGCCAAAAACCCTTCTTGACCATGCGCCGAGCCTTCATATAAGAAATGATTCTACCAGAAGAATGACTAGGAGTCCCCATCCACTCCAAACGAGGCACCCCTGGCAAAGCCAAGGTCACTGTCTTGGCATGACAATCCAGAATAACATAATAGGGGGATAACCAATCCATCCCCAATATAACATTGAATTCAACCATATCAAGAAGCAAAAGATCAACCCGAGTCTCAAGACCACCAATGACTACTAAGCAAGCACGGTAGACTCGATTTACCCCTATAGAATCACCCACCGGTGTAGACACATGCACAATAGTACTCAAGGAATCACGGGGCATACTCAAATAAGGGGCAAAATATGAAGACACATAGGAGAAAGTAGATCCCTGATCAAATAAAACCGAAGCATCTCTGCTGCAAACTGAAACCATACCTGTAATAACTGTATCAGAGGCCTCAGCCTCAGGCCTGGCAGGAATGGCATAGCACTGGGGCGGAGCCCCTCCGATCTGAACATCTCTGGGTCGACCTACTGCGGGCTGAACTCTACCTCTCGTGGCCTGTCCTCCACCTCTGTGAGTCTGACCTCCACCTCTAGCACCTCAACCTCCACCCCTAGCTGGCTGAGGGGGTGGGGGTGCACCTGGTGCGGGAATCATAGTACGAGAACCCTAATGCTGAGAGGTACCAGAAGCTCGGGGCAATACCTAGAAATGTGCCCTGGATCACCACAAGAGTAACAAGCCCTCTGCTGCTGAGGCTGAGAACCCTAATGCTGAGAGGTACCAGAAGCTCGGGGCAATACCTAGAAATGTGCCCTGGATCACCACAAGAGTAACAAGCCCTCTGCTGCTGAGGCTGAGAACCCTAATGCTGAGAGGTACCAGAAGCTCGGGGCAATACCTAGAAATGTGCCCTGGATCACCACAAGAGTAACAAGCCCTCTGCTGCTGAGGCTGCTAGCCCTGAAACTGTCCCTGTCGACCAGAATAACCACTCTAGAAGCTCTGAAGCGGCAGTGCACTGATAGGAGCTGATGGTACACTGCTGGATACCTGAAGCGCTGACTGGAATGGCCTAGGAGGATGACCTTTGCCAAAGGAATCTCTGCCTCCAGATGAGGCACCACTGAAATGACAGGAATAGCAAGGTCTCTTGTCAGATCCCTGACCACTGCCCTGTGATAAGACCATCTCAATACGCCTGGCCACATTGGCCGCCTCCTGGAATGAAATATCAGTACCTATCTCTCTGGCCATCTGGAGTCTAATAGGCCGAGCTAGACCCTCAATAAAACTCCTCACCCTCTCACGATCAGTGGGGAGTATCATGATAGCATGTCGGGCCAAAGTAATGAACCTGGTCTCATACTGTGTAACAGTCATAGATCCCTGCTAGAGGCGCTCAAACTGCCTCCGAAGACCCTCCCTCTGAGTAACTGGTAGAAACTTCTCCAAGAATAACTCGGAGAACTAAGCCCAAGTCAATGGTGCAGACCCAGCTGACCTGGTCAAGCAATAGTCTCTCCACCAAGTCTTGGCGGTACTAGAAAGACGGAAGGTAGCAAAATCAACTCCATTGGACTCCATAATGCCCATGTTCCGAAGAACCTCATAGTAACTGTCCAAGAAATCCTGGGGATCCTCTGATGATACACCAGTAAATGTAGTGGAAAATAGCTTGGTGAACCGATCCAACCTCCACAAAGCATCGGCAGACATGGCTTCCCCCTCAACTGCCTGCGCCATAAAACCCGGCTGAGTTGCTCCAGCTGCCTGAGGTGCTGGAATCTGGAACTGAGGAGCTAGCTGCTCTGGTGTGCGGGTAGCAGGAGTCTGGGTCCCTCCCCTAGCCTGAGAGACGGATGGTGCAGTAGGAAGAAGACCAGCCTGGGCCACACTCTCCATAAGTCCCACTAAACGGACCAGAGCATCCTGAAGAACCGGGGTGGCAATGAACCCCTCCGAGACCTGAGCTGGTCCAACTGGAACTGCCTGAACAGGGACCTCACCGACAAAGTCTACCTGTGGGTCCTGCGCTGCTGCTGCTGCTCTGGGCTGAGCCCTAGCTCTACCTCGGCCTCTAGCACGACCTCGACCTCTAGCACGACCTCGACCTCGACCCCTCGCATGAGCTGCAATAGGAGGATCGGGCTGCTGATCAGTAGATGAGGAAGCACGCGTTCTCGCCATCTGCGAAAGAATAGAATAAAATAATCAGTTAGCATTTAGAATTCAAACCGCACGACAGAGAAGAAGAAATGTGAAGTTATTCCTAACCTTGTAGCCTCTGGGGGATAAGTACAGACGTCTCCATACCGATCCCTCAGACTCTACAAGTTTGTCCGTAAATTATGAGACCTAAGCAATCTAGCGCTCTAATACCAACTTATCACAACCCGAAATCCCACCTTGAGGCCGTGATGGTGTCTAACATTGAACTCGCTAGACAAGCCAACGTTACTAGTTATTCCGATTTATTCCTTTGTTGTTTAGCATTTTTAAAAGTGACATATAAGAACAAATAGATATGAGAAAGCGGAAGGTAAGAAATTCAACATCTTAAACAATAATTCCTACAAAAATTTCCTTAAACATACCCCCAAGACTGGTGTCACAAACTCACGAACAGTCTAAGATTTTTGCTAAAAACAAAGTCTGAACAAAACAATACAACTGTCTCGGAAGTACAAGAGAAGACAGAAATAAAAAGGAATGAGAGAGGAGGTGACGCCAAGGCCTGCGGACGCCTGCAGGACTACCTCAGTGTCGCTTGTGGACTGAAGGACACTCCCTCGATCACTGTCCACCGGGTCCAGTACTGTAATCTGCACAACATAAAGAAGTGCAGGTGTAGCATCAGTACAACCGACCCCATGTATTGCGTAAGTGCCGAGCCTAACCTCGGCGAAGTAGTGACGAGGCTAGGACACGACAAATAATAAACACCTGTGCAATTCAATAATATATAATAGAAATAACGGCAGGAAGTAAACAGTTAAGTACAAATATGGGAAGAACATGCCAGGTTACAAAGGGGAAAAACACTTATTGAGTAACAGAACATGGCAACCGTCTAGTATCCGAATAACAACAGAGAACAAACAAGTGCACGACATCACCCTTCGTGCTTTACTCTCATTCTCGCCAAAACAAGTGCACGACATCACCCTTCGTGCTTTACTCTCATTCTCACCAAAACAAGTGCACGATATCACCCTTAGTGCTTTTACCTCACAATATCATGGGACATCATTATCCTTCGTGCATTATCTCTCACATCATGGCACGACATCACCCTTCGTGCTTTTAAAATCATAATACCGGCACGGCATTAACCTTCATGCTTTTAAATATAAATCATTCCACGTCATCACCCTTCGTGCTTTACACTCTTCCTCACCCAACAATAACCAGAACAACAATTTCACAAGGAAGAACCACAATACAAACCATAATTTACAACATCCCGGCAAGAGAACAATAACAGAAATATCACCGTCCCGGCAAGGGAGCAATAAACAAAATATCACCGTCCTGGCAAGGAACCCAGCTATAACTAATCTCACTAAACGTACAACATAACCTAAATAATCCTCAACCGAACAACTAATCAACAGTGTTCACAACCTAGTGTTTCCAACAATTGAATAATCTCCAAAATAGAAGCTACTTCATAATACAGTGGATATCAAAGAAAAACACATATACCATAAGATATGCTTGAAACCAAGGTATAGGTACTCGTCACCTCACCTATACATTAAACATAATAATAACATGTAGAACATATGACTCAACACCTATTCCCTCAAGCTAGGGTTAGGCCAAACACTTACCTCGATTCCAAGAATCCAAATCAAGCTTCTAGCACTGATTTCCCTCTCGAATCCAACTCCGAAACGATAGTATCTAGACATAATCGACTCAACAATATCAATAATGACTCAATAATCCAATCCCAAAGCCTAAATATGCATTTCCCATCATTCTCCCAAAAATACCAAAATTCGACCCCAGACCCGCTTGGTCCAAACTCGAGCTTCGGACCAAAACCCGATCACCCATTCGCCCACGAACCCGAATATATAATTTGTTTTGAAATCCGACCCCTGAATGAGATTGAACTCCCCAAAATTCCAAAAGCCCTAACTCTACCCAAAACCCCCAATTTCTACCTTTTAACCCATGATTTTAGGCCTAGAATTTGATAATAGTTGATGAAAATGAAAGAAGAAGGAGTTAAGAACACTTATCTATGAAGTTATGGAGGAAAAGCCTCCCAAGAATCGTCCAAGAAGAGTGGAGAAGAAGAAAATGGTGATAGATGGAAAAATCCCGTAATGGGTATTCTGTTTTTGAGCATTTAAATAACTGGCCGAAATTGGCTACCGCGATCACGACATGTGCTCTGCGATCGTGGAGGGTACTGGTCTTGGACTTATGCGATCGCGAATTGAAGGCTGCGATCGCAGAGAAAGCGGACGTGGACCCACGCGATCGCAGACTGATTGATGCGATCGCAGAAGGGAAAATACCCAGCCCGCCCCCAGCTCTCCTATACTCTATGCGATCGTGGAACGCTCTAAGCGATCGCATAGAGGAAACTGACCTCCCCCTCACTTAAAGCTATGCGATCACAGCTAACCCTACGCGATCGCATAGAACAAAGCATCAGACACCAGCAACAACCCATTTACACCAGAGTTTTCCTAAGTTTAGCATCCCGACACCTACCCGAAACTCACCCGAGCCCTCAGGGCTCAAAACCAAATATACACACGACCTCAAAATCATCCTACGAACTTATTCGAGTAATTAAACCACTAAAATAACATCAAAAATAATGAATTAAACTCAAAAATCTATAGAATTTTCTCAAACTTCATAAACTTCTAAATTCTCCAATTTTGATCCGAAACATGTCAAACTAAGTCCATTTCTTTCCAAATTTTACAGATAACTCACATAACATATATTGAACCTGTTCCGGGCTCCGGAACCAATATGCGGGCTCAGTAACACAGATTTCACATCAAAGTTCATTTTTAAAAGTCTTTCTTATTTTAAGAAAATAATTTTCTTTAAAAGTTCATTTCTCGGGCTTGGGACCTCGGAATTTAATTCCGGGCATACGCCCAGGTCCCATATTTTTCTTACGGACGCTCTGGAACTGTCAAATCACGGGTCCGAGTCCGTTTACCAAAAATGTTGAACAAAGTCAACTTTATTCCATTAATTATCATAAATTCAACTGTTCAACACCTTTCCACATATAGACTTCCCGGCTACGTGCTTGGGCTGTGCACGCACATCGAGGTAAGATTAACAGAGGATTTCGGGGCCTTGGAACACAATTTTTGCTAAATTAACACAAGATGACCTTTTGGGTCATCACACTGCTCCGCCCCAATGCCATGGCCACAGCTTGCCGCCCCTTGACTTAGCCGTACACGAACACTGCCACAGCTTCCCGCTTGTGTCAAGTCGCCCCCAACTTGATCAAATCTGCTCGCATCAATTATTCTTGCTTGTCCCACATTTCCTTGCCTTGCCATGCCTTTTCCCCTTCTTTGACATGGCTTTGCTTTTCCATGGTTATGCCAACCCGCACGTCTAAGTGAGATGCGCCTTTCCTCCGTTCAATGCGCGTTTGTCAAGCCCGCATAGTCCGTCATGCCAATATGCCCGTCATGATGTTGCCCATTTTTGAGGTTGTGTTCCAAGGCCTTCATGAAAATCCTTGTCACAACCCACACCTGCCGAGGACCTTTGTCAAGGGGCTAACACTAGCTTTGCTCGTATCCTCATAGTTCACAACTACAAAAATAATCTTATCATGAAAATTCCCAGTCTCAAAATCCATGAGGCGCACCAATTACCATATCTGATCCCAATTCCACCACTCAAATATATAACACGCCCCTAATACTTTATCATTCCACGAGGGATACCCCCATAATTCCTCTATGACACCATGAAACCTTGAATATCAGCAGTCGATCCAACAAGAGAGCGACGTAACACCAATGAAGCACCCTTAACTAAAAAACATTGCCCCTTCTGAACGTGTGCCCTCATCAAGCCACTCAATTAGTATATCATCTACCTAGTCATCTGAGACCAGCAGTGCTGACCTTCCTTCTTGAACTGAACTGTGACCTCACATATGCCAATCTCTGTTATACACAGAATACCGCATACGCCATGCCATCTTATGATAAATATGAGAACTTCATGCTCCCTTCCTAGCCACAAACAACTACATACCCAACTAGCCAAGAACTTTTCATTTGATCCCATTTAGAAGCAAAATCACTATACATCACATGGCCCTCACGCCACTAGAAATATACATCTCTAATCGTTGTAAAAACCATCAAGAACTCCCGAATCACATTTGCACAACACCAACCGTCAGGACTGAATCCTCCTAACTCAAGCAGGCTACGCATGCCACCAAACTCCAAGAGAATTGCTAAGAAACACCTGTAACAACTCATTACCCTATAAACACCCAAAGAACTAACCGTATCTCTTATAATGTCGATTCGACCTACTACCAAGTTGTCCTATTTATCCAAGTTCCTTCTGACTTACCTTCGAATTGATACTTCTTCTTGCCATACCGCAATTCTTAATCCCGGCTCACCGCACGAAACCCGAGCATAAAAATATACCGTCTAAGGCTCATAAGCCGCTGAATACTCCCTCAATTATCCCAAAATGCACCACATTAGAAATACTTACCCTAAAGAGACTTCCTGCGAATTTAAAGTCATTACCTTCACTTTCCTGATACTGATATGCAAATACACCACAAGCCTTGACACCTTCCCCATAAATCTCAGTTCTAGCCCTTCTCACACCTTGAAGAATCTCGATCGCTACATATAACCTTGAATCCTCTGAACCATTCTCGAACGTCATTTACTCTACGCAATTTCAATTACACTAACCAAGTAAACATAACGACTTGACCCCGCTTGCAATCCACATACTAAGAAAGTAATCCACACCTTTGAAGTAACAAGCAAACTCATACACTGCACCCACTACCCTTTCAAGTACAACCCAATCATTCAATAAATTTCACCTCTGCAAGTCATAACTGATTCACCAACATACTTCGAACCGAAACCGATACGACACCTAATTGTGTAATCAACTTATCAGTAGCGGACTCCCCCACTTGGCTCAAAGCCAAAGATCAAGACAAATAATAACTCACGACGCCTACACATTATCATTGCCACCATACTGTGGTGGGATTCAACTAAATCCTTCATACGCTCATATGACCTAGACCATCTAACCCTCAACTCGTATGCAATTCTTGCGTTCACCATTGTAATGATCATGCCAACTCCCACAAGCGATCTAAAATTAAATTACAACATACATCATCTACTGGTAGAAAGAACTTGATACAGATAAACATAAGGGTCACACACCTCAAGACAACCCACAGGAGATACCCCTACCTGCTTAATCTCAAAATATTATCTCCCTATATCTTCCAAAAATCATAGCCATCACGCAATTACTATACCTTCCTACATTAGAACACAACCACTGGTTGCCCCCAAGACATCCCATTAAGCGGTAGAAGAACCTGAAGCTGATGGCAACACTAACACTGTAGCTGTGGCCAAGGAATTCTTGAGCTTCTGGAAGCTCTACTCACACTCGTCTGAACACATAGATACCTTCACTGGACACCACGGGTTCCAAGAATGCTACTGAACTGAGCCAACAATTCACATTTGGAGAACTTCGCACAAAGCTTCTCCTCCCCATATCCTTGTGATACCATCATCAATTACCGAGTATGCTATCCCTGGCTACGAGAGTACATCAGGATGCCATCAATAAATACAATAATAAAGGAGTTATAATACAGCTGAATACACCGGAAATCAAATACATAGACCTGCTGGGGCATTGGTCAGCTCAAAAGATATCACAAAAACTCAGAATATAACAGGAAACCCATTTCATTCCACAACTAAACTACACGAGAGGTCCTTCAATACTCATAACTCGAAGCCATATTCTAACTCAATACAAAAGTCAAATAATCAATGGTTCTTGCCACATCTCTCGCTAATTCATTTTGGTCACAATCAAACAACCTGAATACATCTAACTGTCCGATCACACTCACCAGTCATCTCACAAAGTTCCATCAATAAAGACACAAACGGACATATAAGTCCCCCAACACATGTTCTCACCCAAATAAAATCTCAACACTCAAGCCACAGACAAAATCCGGCCTCAAGTCCTTCAAACTGGCCCATTATTAACATGTTAAAAATCACATCTCACCCATGGAAGTCACAAGTCGCCGACGCACAACTGATACCAAGCGCTCGCATGTGCATTCGAATACATGAAAGGAATTCAAAGAGTTATGCTTTTGGCTGAATAACTGGATTCACACGATAAGAATTCAAGAATGTGGAATGTTTCCTAAGGGTTCTGCACCCTCTCGAAGATAAGTTCAGACGTCTCCATATCGATCCGCAAGACTCTACTAAACCTTCTCATGACTGTTGAGTCCTATGTAACCTAGAGCTCTGATACCAAGTTGTCACGACCCCAAATCCTAATAGGCCGTGATGGCGCCTATCGTGGAACTAGGCTAGCCAACCATCACATGACTATGCATCTGTTCAATTATAAGAGTTCACAATTTAGTAATAAGCATACAACAAGCATAGAATAGTGTAATTAAGTCTTAACGTCCCAATAGTAGTCTAACAAACCTCCCAAGACTGGAGTCAATAGTCATGAGCATCTACGAATTTAAAACTAACTCTGCTAAAGACATAATAAGGTCTACGAATCAAATTTCAATACTATAAAAGGAAGGGAAATGGAGAAGCTGTGGACGCTGGACAGCTACCTCGAAATCCCGTAACAGCTACTAACAAACTGAGACAGCTACTGCTCCAGACCGTCACCTGAATTTGTGCACAGAGGCACAGGGAGTCTTTATGAGTACGCCAACTCAGTAGTAATGAAAATAAATCACAGTCTGAGAACTATAAAACAACAGTACATATACACAATTTCACAAAACCAGTAAAACACCAAGTCACCATGTAGTATTCATCAAATACATAAGTTTAGAAAACCAAGTTTCCAAGAATCCTTTGAAACAAGTGTAATATCAGTATATCTCAGTAAAAACTTGTTCGAAAACGAAGTAAATCATAGTTCGAAAACTTAGTAAAATCATCATAAATCTGCCACTCGGGCCAAAACCATTTTTCCTAACAGCTTCCCCTCAGGCATTCTCACACTCACTCAGTTACAGCCCCGCAGGCAATAATCATCACTCAGTATCAGCCCCGCGGGAAATAATCACCACTCAATAGGTACCTGCGCTCACGGGGGGTGTGTACAGACTCCGGAGGGGCTCCTACAGCCCAAGCGCTATAACAACATAAGGCCTGAAAGCCTCTTCACAGCATAGGCCTGAAAGCCTCCCTCATATAAGGCCTGAAAGCCTCCTCACCTCTCTCATGAGGCCTGAAAGCCTCTTCACCTCTCTCATAAGGTCTGAAATCCTCCTCACCTCTCTCATATGGCCTGAAAGCCTCCTCACCTCTCTCATAAGGCCTGAAAACCTCCTCACAATATAGGCCTGAAAGCCTCACTCAGTCAGACACTCTCAATTTGCCCTTAGGCCATAAACATACCGGGTTCTCGACCCAAAACAGTGTTTTATTTTTCAATAAATAGTATCGAAATACTCTGAGTGTCAAAACAATTTATCAGGAAAAGACTGAGTGCCAAATCATAACATATCAGTGAGGAAAATATAGTAAACACAACCCCCAAGGGGAAAACAGATCGGTACTAGGCCCCGAACACGGCTTATAACCCAAATCATATCATAATAAAATAATACTAGTTAAGCATAGGCTTAAAAGTCGGTTTAGCAACTCAATAGTCGCCTAAATAGGAAAGATGTTTCCAAAGTTTCAATCTTTGCATTTCAAAACCCGTGAAAGGGTTCATAGTCCGGGGTTTCATACCCTCACGACAAGATTTAAAGACATTACTTACCTCAAACTAGCCCGGAAACTATTCCGCAATACGCTTGCCTCACGAATCCACCTTCGAATGCTCCAAATCTACCAAGTTCAGATTTTTATCATCAATTTATGCTTAAGGAATAAATCCCAATTGAAAAATATAAATTTAGCTCAAAAACCCAAATTTGGTCAAAACCCGACCTCGGGGTCTGCATCCCGAAACTCAGAAATTTTTATACAAAACTGTTCTTCATCATATCACGAGTCCGTACATATAAAGAACGCTAAAATCGGAGTTCGTTTGACCCCTCAAATCATCCCTAGAAGGTCTCATAATCTCAAGCCCTAACTTCACTTTTTCTACTAATTTTCATGAATTAAACACTGATAATTTGATTCTTAATCACATATAATCGAGTTTTTGGATCCAAAATCCTTACCTCAATGAAGAACAATGATTTCCTCTCTTAAAAATCGCCTCAAAAGCTTCTTCCCGTTCAAAAATTGGAAGAAAATTCGGACTGCTCGTTATATATATATACTGTTCACGCGTTTTACCGCTCCCAATGGATTCCTTGTGAAATTCTAATCAATTTAGGCTTTGGAATCACTCAATTTTACCTTATAATGAAGGATATATGTAGGTTTTAAGATTTGCAAATAGTGCAGGTTTTTAATACGTCGTCAGGGTCAAATTCGTAATTAACCTGAAAAATCTGGCAACCTTGGTAAAATGGCCATAAAATCCTCATACGATATCCAAATTTGACGATTCTTTTTTTTACGGGTCCATAATTATGATACGAATCTAATGATTTATTCAAAACAGCAATCGGGGCTCATATGTTCAATATGATATCATTTTTTCTTGAAGAAACGACGTCGAAGTTTAAGAAAAACGAGCATAATGCAGCCCAAACCTATTCGAAACTCACCCGAGCTCCTCGGGACCCCGTACGAACATAAGAACAAGTCCCATTACATAACTTGAACTTATTTGAACCTTCAGAACACCCAAAACAACATCAAAACACCAGATCTACGTCGAATTCAAGCCTAAGAACTTCTAAATCTCCAACTTTCGCCAATTCAAGCTTAATTCTACACCGGACATCACAAAATTATTCTGAACACACTCCTAAGTCCCAAATCATCTAACGAAGCTATTCGAGCCATAAAAACCGTATTCCGAGGTCGTTTACCAATAAGTCAACTCTCAGTTGACTTTTCCAACTACAAAGCTATTTTTAGAGACTAAATGTCTCAATTCTCACTACAGCCATTCTGAACTCGAGCCAACCGACTCTAACACATCATAAACAACATAACCAACCTATGACAAGGGAATAACAACAACAATAATGCAAATTCTGTGGAACGACCGACCGGGTCATTACATTGAGTGACCAATGATTGACTATGCCTATTTATTATGTGTTGCTTGAGAAAGGATACATATTTAGGTGGTTGTTGAACAACGTCACTTCTAACGTATGTGAGAAATCATCACAGCGGGCTTAAAGGTAGGTTTAGAAATAACAAATCCTTGACGTGGTCATAATGAGCGGTTAGATAAAGCCAACCAACGTAGTTCGAGAGAATATGTCTAGTAAATTATTGTAGTTGCTTGAGAGAGAATTACGACACCTAAAGTGCTCACGATCAGTAGAGAATACATATGCAAAATTGTATGAAACATAGCAGGAAGGATTCCAACATTTGGGGAAATCATAACTCTAGACCTCCTAAGTTTAATCTCCAACTCTTAGTATCTTTAGTTTTTAATTTACTGCTTTAATTTCTTAGTTATTTAGTTAGATATAAGAATCTTAATCTTTATAACTTAGAAATTTATTCGAACTTGTCTTCTAAGCGATGTTGAACAATTATGGTGAAACCTTAGTTCTTTGTGGGATTCGACTCTGGACTCTTAGACCGAATTATATTTGTAGCGATCGCTTAGTCCTTTTTATAAGGCATTGTTGGGCTTGATCAAATTTTTCCACCGTTGCCAGGGAACTAACGGTGTCATTGTAGGTGTACATATTTCTAGGTTCCAAGTTTGAACTTTTATTTTTGTTTCTTGTATCTGATTATTTTTTTTATTTTTATTTTTGACTTAAGAGACATGGCATCTTGGAATTATGAGAGTTTTGATGTTGGTAATTTTACTTTTGATCCTCCTTATGCATATTGCAGAGGAAACCACCCATTGCAAAACTATCAGAATATTCTCGAGAATGAGTTATGTGCACCAACTCAATCTTATGTGTGCAATGCGTGTGATATATGTGGTGGTCAAGATGGTTACTTTCATGGTTGTGCGTATATTTCTTATCCTCCCCTAATCTCTTGCTATGATGGTTCTACTTTTCTAGTGAAGCAAATAGGAAAAAATAAACCATGGAAGGTGACCTGGAGGAGATCAAAGATATGTTAAAGTGCCTTCTGGAACAAAATAATGAGAAACAACTGCAGATAGAAAGGCAAGAGGCAATTATTTGCAACTTGGAGGCTCAAGTGAGTCAAGTGGTTGAAGCTTTTAATGCTCAGCAAGGCAATTTTGTGGACAGTAGCCAAAATGAGCATGTATTAGATGCAGAAATCGAGGTGCTAACAGAGGAGGTCAGAGTAGAACTCCAACAATCAATCGAACTAGATTTTAAGGATGTCGATGTTGTAGAAGAGATACTAGAGTCAACCAAGGACATCGATGATACATATTTAGCTGACTCTAGTGTCATGGGTGTTGAGGAAGTAGACAATCCCATTGTTCATGTAGTTGAGCGCATTGGTCCACACTCCAAGCACTTTTCCACATTGTGTTTGAATGATGATAAAGAAATAGAGTCATCTGAGCCACTTGAGGAGTCAAGGAATAAGGAACAAAGTGACTACATTCTGGAATTCTTCTTGCCAGAAAGTTGGAATTACACACCTCATCTAAAGGCCAAGAAGTGCAGAATACTGCATAGTTTCCTTGGGCCAGTTAGAATCGTTCCACCACCCCAGGAGAATAATCATAAGCTTGAATCAAAACTTGGGGTTAAATTCATAAGCTCGAGGTGGAGGCAAAAAGTAGTTCATGTCGTGTCGCGATGTTAAACCAAGCGCTTGTTGGCAGGCCACCCAGNTTTTTTTTTTTTATTTTTTTTTTTTATTCTTGTTTAGTGTCAATTTTTGATTTTTTAGGAGCATGGAAAGAAAATCCATTGGAAGGATGCAACAACAAACCAGATGGTTGGAACTAAGTGTGAGGAACCCACATGAAGGATCAGGCCTGGGAGAAGTTTGAGTAACCCATGAGCTGCTAGTGCTTCTGTCTTTGGCCTACCAGGGAGTTTCTTTTACCCTTTTGTATTTATGGTGTGCATTGGGGACAATGCACAATTTTGAGTGTGAGGTGAAGAGATTGTTTAGGTGACTTTCCATGCTATTTTAGTTGTGTTAGTTTAATTGAATAATTTTTTTTTTCAAAAATAGAAAAGATTGGAATTTTCCTGACGATACATCTAGTAGACAATTTCTTGAGGGATTTAAGTCGAAAGGAAAAAGACAAAAAGATTTTCTTTTGTTAGGTAGTATAGATATTTCCCCTTTCTAAGGGTTTGTTTGAACCGGTTGTAGTTAGTTTTATTTTTTAGGAGTAGGAGCCAGTGTGAGATGAATTGAATTGAAGCAATACCTCTTGAATTTGTTATGCCTTGAGAATATGGGTGTTTAACGGGTGGGCTGGGTCGGTCCGGATTGGGAAAAAGGTGACCGGTCGGTTTCCAATCTGGGACGGTTACAGGTTTATCAATACCGGGCTTAACAGGTCCGGGTCCAACCGGGTAAAAAATGAACCGGAAGGGTTACAGGTCCAAGGGGGCCGGGCCGGGCCGGGCCGGGTTAGTGTAATTTTTTTTTGTATTTTGTATAACTATTGTAATTTATATTAATATAAAGTAAAAATACAAAAACAAAAAAATAAATCTTATAAAAAGAGTGTTTGAATAAAAGGATGCAAAGGCTTTAAAATCTTTATATTTGAAATTTTAAATATTTCATTAAGAATTTAAAATAATAGAATACAATGAAGGTGGAAAAAATTGTACTTATAATTTGCAAGTTCAAACTTGCAAATTAAAGTTTACATTTAATACTTCAAATTAAAATTCAAACTTGCACTTATCATTGCATAATGATACTTCAAATTAACCTAAAAAACTAAAACATTAAGCATAATACGTCTAATAATTTTAAAATAACACAAATTGTCTCAAATCAACTTAAAATCTTAAATACGAATTTCTGGAGAACGCTCAAGACAACTCTTCATATGCCTCCTTAAACAGCCTGTGCCCTCCCACTTTCGGCGAAGATTTAAGACTCGACCATAGTTCTTGGACTTTACTTTATGAACTTCTTCATTTTCTTCTTCCACCTTAAAGTGTTCCCAAACATATGAGCGCACTCTAGAATCACGGGGCATGATTTAACTTGAATTGAGAATTTTAGTTTGAGAAATGAGAGATGAGTGAAGAAATAAAGAGGGGAGAAGGAGGGGGTGTAGTTATAGTTTTTCAAAAGGATAAATAAGTAATTACTAAAAGTATTATTTTTTTAAAAAAAAATTGCCCAAAAAGGGATATTCTTGCAAAAATATCTATTGGGCAATGATCAAATTTGAAGGCCAACGGTCATATGACTTTTTAAAAAAAATTCAGATAATATAGCTGTTGAACCAGTCCGGGTCGGGCCGGTTAACCAGTTAAACAGTATTTTTCGTTGATCAAATTTGACTAGTCCGGTTAACCGGATTGTTTTTGGTAAACGGATCAACCCCCAACCCATCCCAACCTGCCCTCTAAGTACCGATCCGGGTTACAACTGGTCTGGGCCGGTCCGGAAATAGGTCAACCCGGCCCGTTAGACATGCTTACATGAGAATAGTGAGTACTTTGGTTGTGACGCTTAGGCTCATTTTTTGACTCTTGTGTAAGTACCTTAAATTGTATAAGCTTAAATTTTCTTAACTGCTTTGACTAGAGTGTCTTGATGAAACCAATCCCGAGTGAGTTATGTTCCATGTGTGTGTGAGATATGTGTGTTATTCTGTGCATTGCATTTGATGTCTAGAACTTTGTCCGTGTGTTTGCAAAGCAAAAAAATAGTTTTGTTCAGTCTTGGAAGTGATATAGACGTTTCTTTGTTGAGCCATATATATATTTTACTCGCCTAATTGTTATGTATCGTAGTTAACCCTTTTGAGCCTGTAATCATGTTTCTTTGGCAATCATATAACAAGTCTTACCTATTTGTTTGAACTAGCCATCTATTTGAACCTTCTAACCTCTCATGAGCACTTGAATTGTTATGAACTGTGTAAAAGTTAATGGGGTGGTTGGTTTGGCTTTTGAGTGGAACTAATGAAATAAGGAGAAAGGTGCACTATTTTGAAAAAGTAAGAACCACTTGAATTAAAAAAAGAAAGAAAAGAAAAATATAGTTGTATTGCTGTGAAAAAAATATTCCTTGACAAGTGGTGACTCTTGATATAATTGTGCTTAAAGAAGTATGGGGTAATATACATTGATGTGAAGGTGGAGTTTGGTTTGACATAAGTATGGGGTTTCAATGTTAAAGTATATGTATTAAAGTGCTCAGGGATTTGTAGTCACTCTTATATATAAATGTATCCTACCCGCCCCCCAGTCTACATTACAATCAAATAAAGTCATACTTGATTCTAGACTAAATGAGCTCGATTAGTAGAGTAGTACACTACGGGAAAACCTATGGTGCATCTTTTGTGGCATATGAATGTTATTTCTGGGAGTGAGTGAATTCTTTCTATCTTGAGTTCCTAAATGTTCTTAAATTTTATTGTGTGGAACTACTCTCTTTTGTTGTATGAGGGAACTTGATTCATGAAGGAAAGGTAATGTCAGTGACATCTATGTTAGACTAATTGGGTGAGTTGTGAATAATGTGTGGTACTTGTAAGTCAAATCTTGAGGTGAAGATGTTATGCTTTTGTGCTTAGTCTATTTTAAGTATTCTTGGTGTGATGAGTTAGGAGAATTGTTTAAAAAGGTCGTGTCTATATAAAGTGTAGTTTGATTACTCGAGGACGGGCAATGGTTTAAGTGTGAGGTGTTGATGATATGCTATAATTACGTATTATAGTCTCTTATCACACTCTAATTTACTGCACTTTAATTGAGTTTGAGCTTTAATCGCTGAGAGCACCTAATATTTTTTACCATATTTGAGTTTTCATCACTTTTTTGTATTTAATATTTTCTAGGTTTAATCTTGATATTTTAACTTTTATATGATTTCTATTAGTAGGATTTATTAGAGAATACGAAATATTTTTAACACAGTCTACTATATAGAGTCGGAAGAATTTATTTTAAGCACAGACCAAATCTAATAAAATTACTTCCTATCCTCCCTATACTATTTCCTTGTCCCATCACACATTCACTACACTATTTTCTTGTCCCATCACCCCATTCCTTACACTATTCCCTTATCTCATCATCCATTCTCTACACTCTTCCTCTCTCTTTTCTTATTATATAAACACACACATAAAAAATCTGCTCCTTTCAAATTACCTAAAACCTAAGAAAAATCCCTACACCCAAGTCAGTCGAACCCTCGTTTTACCCCTGAGATTTGCTCGATCTTCTCTGAAAAATTGAGACGGACACACTACAAAAGATAGAAAAGAAATCTGGGAAAAATGAGAAAAGGAAACTAAATACTAATCTAATTCCAAAAGCCAAGAACGGCTCACCCCCAATTCCCCAAAAAAATTCATCATCACTTTTTGTTTTCTTTCGGAAGAGGAAATGAAAAAAAAAAGAACCTCACTCCATACACAGGAGAACAACAACAACAACGCAGCCACAATAACACGCAACAACAACCAAAAACGCTGCAATTTCGCACCCTCGAAGCAACCACGAAATCAGCCAAGAAAAATAGCTTTTTTTTCCTCCAGAGAAACGGAAAAACCAAGCCTCAATTCCGATGTTCGATGATTCCTCCTGAGCACTACTATCCACCTCAGAACCCACAATACGCTTTTGCTCCACCTCAGTATATTGCCCAGCCACCAAGACACTCCAGAAGGCGAGCACTAGCACCGCAAAATCTCCACCAGCCTCCACAAAATTTTCAAGTGCCCTATAACCCACATCCATGCCAGGGATATAGAGGGGAACAAAAGCTGAAAGATAATTTTACACCAATAGGAGAGTCCTATGCAAGCTTGTTTGAGAAGTTAAAGCATTATGACCTGATTTCACCTATTCCTCCAAATCATGTGGATCCACGTGCTAGAAGCTTTGACCCTTCTAAAAGGTGCGAATACCATTCCAATGCCCGGGGGCACAATGTTGAAAACTGTCGGGATTTGAAAAGAGAAATAGAAAGGATGATCCAGTAAAAATTGATTGTGATCCAAGACAGTGACACTCAGAATACCACGCATAATCCTTTACCTGCACATGATGATACACACTTTGTGGGGATGATGCATGGTGACATGGAGTATGAGAATCCTCTCGGGAACTTGTCGACTGAAGCTAATGAGTTTGAAATTGGAGAAGGCCCTGGTGATTCAGATGAGAAGATTTGTGGCTAAATGTTCAAGCTTAACAATTGAAAAGTCATTCCCTCCTCACTAGGAAGGAGTCTTGGTAGATTGTTTTAATGTTTTTTTTTCTATTATCTGGGTTAGTTCAGGTTTGTGATCCAGATTTTATTTGTTCTATTGAGTCAAACCCTTCTATCCCTCAATTCTGTTTGTGCGAGTCTTGTCTGTTTGTTCTGTTGTTATTTTCATTATCTAGGTTATTTTAGGGTTACAACTCGGATTTTAGATTGTTTTTCTTGTTGTTAAACCCTTCCATCCTTTACTCAATGAAATATAGTTTGTCTTTTTGTGTCATTCCATGTTTAGTTCTTTTCCCGCTAGTTCTAGTGATATGACATGCATGCGGAATTTTTTGCCAGATCTTAGAAAATTGATTTAAGCTTGAATTGGATAACTGAGAACAAGACACTTTTGAGGATGAATAAAGAGTTGAAATACTTTGGAATTAAGGTCGAGTAAAATTCACCTTCAAATCATTGTGAAAATCGGGCTTGAGGATGTTTAATCAATTGGAGCTTGGTCTAAAGTCTGGCATTAATGGATGGAAAGTGTCTTTCGACCACGACACATCAAGAAGATAGACATGTTCATCAACGCTATGATCGCGAAAAGATAATATGTTTTGGCGTTCTTAAGGCCGGGAGGCCCTTTTTCTGTTACCCAAACACTTTATACCCTTTGATACCCCTTTTGAGCCTGTGTTATTTTCTTTGACCACCCTCTTTTGGAATCAAGTTTAGAGTTAAGAGTCAAAAAAAGAAAAAAACAATAATGAAAAAAAAATAAAAGAAAGGTCCATGTCCCAAAAGTATAAACTGGGGCAATTCTTATAAAGTCCAGGTAAAGAAAGAAGAAGAAAATAACAGTCAAAGGTCCATGCCCCCAGAAAATAAAAGTTTGGGCAACTTGTTTTGAAAACAAAAAAAAGGAAGAAGAAGAAAGAAAGAAAAATGAAAAAAAAAAGAAAAAGGAAAAGAAGAAAGACAAATGACAAAGAAAAAGAAGATGAAAAAATATTTAGTTTAGATGTTTGAACTACGTTCAACATGATTCTTTTAAAAGGGATACGTAGGCAGCCTTATACGGTTCGGTCCAATCAAATAATAATTCAAAAAAAAATAATAATAATAAAAAAAATTCAAAAATCCCCGGTATCTAAAACTGGGGCATGAGTTTTTTTAGCTTTTGAAAGAGTTGATTCCAAGAGTTGTAAATCTACAACCCTTCATATTGAGTCTACCTTGCGCCTTTATGCCGCCACTTCTTTCCAACCCTATCCAAAAACCTTACAAATAAAGACCCCTCGATATGCCTTCAAGAATGCCAAGAGAAGCATGCAATGAGATATGGTTGTCACGCAACATAGAACACTGTCAAGTTGCTCACAAAAGAGAGAGAGAGAGAGAGAGAAACAAAGAAGAAAAATGAGAGAGCGTTACTAGTGAAAATCCTCACGAGCACTGTAAGGCGACGGTAAGCAGAGATGAATAAATGAGAGAGACTTGTTGGTGAAAACCCCTCGGGGCACCACTAGTCGAAAGTGATTCATGAAGTTGTTGCAAAGAATTGGCACGAACCAGCCCGACTTCAAAGTTCATAAGAATGGTAAAAGGGAAGATTAGATCAGTTTGATAGATTTGGCCATTAAGTCCAAAATGCTTGTCATGATCATTAAGGCTAGCTACCGCAAAAAAAAAAAAAAAAATCTTCCTTCTGTCCTCCCTGACGGGGCATTTCTTGTTAATATTTTTTTTTGGCATCATTGTATCCATCAGTTTGAGTCAGTCCTTGTCAAAACAAGCAAGAAAAGATTTCAAAATCTGTTACCAGCTTTTCAGTTGCACAAAGTAAATTTGGCCAACACACTCAGTTGTTATTGTTAACATGCCTTGAGGATTCATGTAAAGGCTTCCCCCAACCTACTTGGCTAAAGCAAGCAAAGATAACCTTAAGGTTAATCAGGATTCTCTATAGTACCTAACAAGGACTATGAAATGTGCACATTGTGCGAAAGGTACTTACCAGTTGTGATTCTCTCTAACGGAAAAATTGCTCAGAAATGCAAAAGCCATTCAAGATATCACTAAAAGGTTATCCAAGAAAATAAATCTCTTTCTTGAGATAAGGCTGGAGGAGCCACAAAACACAAATGGCACTGGGAGCGAAACAATCAAGGTTGATACAGAAAGTAAAGGTCCCCTTTGTAAGCAACAACAGAGTCTCCCAGCAGTGCAACCAACTACCAATACAGTCGTTCTTCCAAAGGCTGGATGATCAGAAAGTCAAGCTACCAAAGACATCAAGGCCACAAACCAATGACCACTTTCAAAATTGACAAAATTTTCTTTGTTTGAAACATGAAAAAAATAGTGCAAGGATAGTGGTTAAAAAAAAAATGAAGATCCGACAAAGGGAAGTTTCTCAAATCTTTGCCTTTATTTGTCTTGCTAATGCACAAAAAATATTTCCATTGCATTACATTTTTTTTATCCTAGGGTAATACATCCTAGTCTGGTAGATTTTTCTCCCCAAAAGAATCTTAATCTGATGAATCTTTCTCCTAAGAGACCTAGTCTGATGAACTTTCTCCTAGGATGAAAATCTTAGTCTGACAAATTTTTCTCCTAAGATAAGAGCCCTAGTCTGATGAATTTTCTCCTAGGAAAAGAAATCTTAGTCTGATGAATCTTTCTCCTAAGATGATTAAAAAACACCTAGTCTGATGAACTTTCTCCTAGGATCAAAATCTTAGTCTGATGAATCTTTCTCTTAAGATACCAAAAAAAAAAAGGACCAAGTCTGATGAACTTTCTCCTAGGATCAAAATCTTAGTCTGATAAATCTTTCTCCTAAGATAACCAAAAAAAGGACCTAGTCTGATGAACTTTTTCCTAGGATCAAAATCTTAGTTTGATGAATCTTTCTTCTAAGATAACAAAAAAACGGGGACTTAGTCTGATGAATTTTCTCCTAGGATAGAAATTTTAGTCTGATGAATCTTTCTCCTAAGATGCTAAAAAAAAAAAAGACCTAGTCTGATGAACTTTCTCCTAGGATGAAAATCTTAGTCTGACAAATTTTTCTCCTAAGATAAGAAAACCTAGTCTGACGAATTTTCTCCTAGGATCAAAATCTTAGTCTGATGAATCTTTCTCTTAAGATACCAAAAAAAAGGACCAAGTCTGATGAACTTTCTCCTAGGATCAAAATCTTAGTCTGACAAAACTTTCTCCTAAGATAACCAAAAAAAGGACCTAGTCTGATGAACTTTCTTCTAGGATCAAAATCTTAGTTTGATGAATCTTTCTCCTAAGATAACAAAAAAACGGGGACCTAGTCTGATGAATTTTCTCCTATGATAGAAATCTTAGTCTGATGAATCTTTCTCCTAAGATGCCAAAAAAAAAAGAGACCTAGTCTGATGAATTTTCTCCTAGGATAATAAAAAAAAACTTAGTCTGATGAATTTTCTCCTAGGATAGAAATCTTAGTCTGATGAATCTTTCTCCTAAGATAAAAAAACCTAGTCTGACGAATTTTCTCCTAGAATTATTAAAAAGAAGAGGAAGTCTGGATTTAAAAAAGGGGGTCATTTGTTCATGCCTCAGAAAATAAGCGATAGGACAATTTGTTTAAAAGAATGCTTTTCTCAACAAAAAATTGAAATTGATTTTTCTCAACAAAAAAAAAAACAAGAAAACAAAAAAAATCCTTCGTGGTTCATTTTAGCATAGGTACACAATTCAGTAGTCTCATTTTCCAACATGGGTCTTCATTCCCTAGTTGATTTTATTTTTTTAGACATAGGGTCTCCACTCCCTAGTCGTTTTCCCAACTTAGGGTCTCCATTCCCTAGTTGATTTTATTTTTAGACATTAGGGTCTCCACTCCCTAGTCACTTTTCCAACATAGGGTCTCCACTCCCTAGCTCCTTTTCCAACATAGGATCTCGACTCTCTAGTTGATTTTATTTTAGACATAGGGTCTCCACTCCCTAGTCTCCTTTTCCAACGTAGAGTATCAACTCCCTAGTTGATTTGATCTTAAATGCAGGGTGCACCACTCCCTGATATCTTTGCCAATATAGGGGATTCCATTCCTTGACCATATTTTCCCAACATAAGGTACACCAATCTTTAGTTGAGGCATCATTTTGAAAATAAGGAAACACCATTCCTGACCTTTTATTGCTTTCAACAATGAACTAGTTTAGAGTTTTTGCTACAAATAACTCACGAAATTTTCCTAGTGAAAATTGGGGCAGAAAAATTTTGTTAGATTGTTTGTTTTGGTGTCTAAGCAGGTTTTACCTCAAGGCACGAGGGTCGAGATGACCAAAAGAAGAAGTCTCAATCCATAATACAGGAAAAAAAAAAGAAAAAAAAAAGAAGTGAATCAAAAATGAAGAAGCATATGAAAGATGTAAACTGCTCAAGACATGGCTTAAGTCACGAGCACTTGGTGTCCGGTTTTCATCAGAAGAAGCCATAGAAGAATGAACTAGCACTTGCAGCTAGCAGGCATCAAGGTTCAAATCAAAAGTCTGCATGAAGAACCTTTCAAGACTCAAGATCAAGCTTCAGAAGACTTATAGATAGGAATCTTGTAACTCATAGTTGATAGGCTTGTTTAGTTCTTTTACATTTTGATTTTGCTGTAGTAATGGGACCACGGACCGGAGCCTCGACGGAAACTCCCTCGAACTCATCACTCTATCATTCTTCTTGAACTACATGCGACTTGATTCTTTTATAACGCGGGATACATAGGTTATCCAAACCAGGACAAGGTTGCATTTTTTCACGCTTTTCTCTTATTTCTTCCCTAATGAATAATGATATGGTCAAAAATCAATCACATAGCTCACCTGTTCTTTGCCTGAAAATTTCATGTTTCCAAGTAAAGAGGGGCATGTTGTGAGCACCTAATTTTTGACCATATTTAAGTTTTCATCACTTTTTTGTATTTAATATTTTCTAGTTTTAATCTTGATATTTTAAATATTATCTGATTTTATTAGTAGGATTTATTAGAGAATACATAATATTTTTAACACAGTCTACTATATAGGGTCGGAAGAATTTATTTTAAGCACGGAACAAATCTAATAAAATTACTTCTTATCCTCCCCATAACTCACTCACTACACTATTTTCTTGTCCCATCACCCTATTCCTTACACTATTCCCTTATCTCATCATCTATTCCCTACACTCTTCCTTTCTCATTTCTTGTTATATATACACACACATAAAAAAATTGCTCCTTTCAATTACCTAAGACCTAAAAAGAATCCCTACACCTAATTCAGCCGAACCCCCATTTCCCCCCTTAGATTTGCTCGATCTTCTCTGAAAAATTGAGACGGACACACTGCAAAAGATAGAAAAGAAATCTGGGCAAAATGAGAAAAGGAAACTAAACTACTAATCTAATTCCAAAAGCCAAGAACGGCTCACCCAATTCCCAAAAAAATTTCAGCATCACTTTTTGTTTTCTTTCAGAAGAGGAAATGAAAAAAAAAAGAACTTCACTCCATACACAAGAGAACAACAGCAAAAATGTAGCCACAATAACACCCGACAACAACCAAAAACGCTGCAATTTCGCACCCTCGAAGCAACCACGAAATCAGCCAAGAAAAACAGCTTATTTTTCCTTCAGAGAAACGGAAAAACCAAGCCTCAATTCCACAGTTTTTCCCTTCAAAATCAGCTCGCCACTAAAACATACAAGTTCAGTCGAGGTCATGATTTGAAGCGCCATCGAGATTTCGATCGCGGGTTCCGGTTGCGGTTCAGTTTTGTGAAAAGGCTCAACGGTGCTCTGCTCTTGATGTATTGAAGAAAAATTTCAGCTATTGAAAGGTTCATTCTTGTTCTTATTTTGTTCAATAACGTTCCAACTTTCATGCTTTAGCCCATTCCCTATCATGTCTTATTGTTTGATTGTTTATTTTGTTAAGGTTAGTTTACTGAGTTTTGGGTTGTTTTTAATTACTTTATTACAATTATATTATGTTAGATTCTGTTGTTAAATAAAATAGTTTGAAGATAATTGATTTATGTTTGGAGTTGCAAAATAAGCTTTATTTTTGGGTATTACTTCCTTTGTTTTGTCTATGGGATTCAAATGGAAAAAGGGCCTTGATGTTTTAATTGAGAAGATTAATAACTAGTTCGGATAATGTTTTCAGCATCATTTTAATGGCTTTGCGTACATATCAATTCCAAATGGGTAAATTATATTTTCTTTCACAATGATATTATTCCGCAAACTCTTGGCCATCACATTAATTTCAAATTAGTTTTAGAAAATAACTCATGAACACGGTAGTATTTTTTAGGAATGCTCTTAATTAATCAAATTGTCATGGTTATGTACACATTCGCGTGACACGATTATAGGTGCGCATTTAATCTATTATTGTGTACACGTTCGCGCGACATAACTAGGATTTTCAAAATAAAATCAAGGTACACGTTCGCGTGACTTTGGCCAAATAATTTTAATTAAGGACTATTAATTATGTAACGTAAGCGTGACATGGTTTTTTAGCGCACTAAATAAAATGAGTACGCATACGCATGACTTGTTTTAAAATTCCGTAATTGAGTAATCAAAAGCGGTAAAGGTAAAATGCACGTAGGTTCTAAAATACGTAATTAATAAATTAATAAGCCGAGTGTAGATATTAAAGCGACCGTGCTAAAATCACATAACTCGGGAATGCCTAAAACCTTCTCCCGGGTTAACAGAATTTTTTACCCGGTCTTTTGGTTTCGCGGACTTTTAAACGGAGTCAAACTTCCTCGATTTGGGATTTAAAATAACCGGTGACTTGGGACACCATAAAATTATCCCAAGTGGAGACTCTGTAATTAATTAAATAATTCCTAATTCGATTAATGTCACTTAAATTGGAAAAACTCTCTTATCTCCTATCCCCTCGGGAAAAGGAGGTGTGATAATCGCTAGTGTTTTGCACTAATTGTGTGTTTTATGCCTTGTAGGAGTGATTCCGAGCTATGTAGATGTTATGGAATGAATTCAGGTGATTTGGAGCTTTGAAGTCTGAGTAAAAACCCAAGAAATTAAGACGGGATCGTGTTCGGGGATCAACAGATGATAGTTAAGAACGAATGAAGAATCGAGTAGGCATATTCGCATTGTCTAGTAAAATGCACATAACTTTTCGCTCAGAACTCCATTTGGGCTCCACAATATATGGTTGGAAAGCTAATTCAAAGAGCTACAACTTTTTTTTTTTTTCAAATTCCAAACAAAACAGGATGAAAATTGCACGGCAAGTGCGCAGCTGCGCCTGGCCGCGCAAATGGGGAAGAAAGTGTGAAATGTGCGCGTCCAAGTGCGTGGGCACCCTTCCAGGTGCGCGGACGCGCACATATTGTCCGGAAAAAAAATGTCTTTTTTTGCTTAAGAGAAGGTATAATTGTTTGGGGCCGATCCTACTTGGTATATATACATGAAAAAATAGTATTTTGAGGACTTTTGACACACTTTGGATCTAAGGAGGCAGAGGCACAATAGGTGCAAGGANAGGGTTTTGATGGAACCTCTTGGATGATGAATTCTTGTTATATTTTAATATAATTTAACCTTTGAATTTGTCTATTTGTTCAACTACGTGCTTATTTCAGTTGATTGAATGACCATCGATTCACTGTGCCTATTTATTATATGTTGCTTGAGAAAGGATACATATTTAGGTGGTTGTTGAACAAAGTCACTCCTAACGTATGTGAGAAATCAATACAACGGATTTGAAGGTAGATTTAGAAATAATAAAGCCTTGACGTGGTCATAATGAGCGGTTAGATAAAGCTAACTAGCGTAGTTCGAGAGAATATGTCTAGTAAATTGTTGTAGTTGCTCGAGAGAGAATTACGGCACCTAAAGTGTTCACGATCAGTAGAGAATACTATACGAAATTGTAGGGAACATAGCGGGAAGAATTCCAACATTTGGGAAAATCATAACTCTAGACCTCCTAAATTTAATCTCCAACCCTTAGTATCTTTAGTTGTTAATTTACTGCTTTAGTTTCTTAGTTAATTAGTTAGATATAAGAATCTTAATCTTTATAACTTAGAAATTTATTCGAGCTTGTCTTCTTAGCGATATTGAACAATTATGGCGAAACTTTAGTTCTCCGTGGGATTCGACTTCGGACTCTTAGACCGGATTATATTTGCAGAGACCGCTTAATCCTTGTTATAAGACATAGTTGGGCGTTATCAGTCACCATCTTCCTCCGCTAGCATCAGGCATGGAATTCTAGGCAGGTTGCTGTTAAAATTGCCTTTGGTAGCTGCGCATCGCCATGCTTTGCAGACAATGGGAAAAGTTAGATAGTCTTCAATCAAATTTATATGTTTAGCTGTAAAAACCAGCAGATCATGGTTAAGTTGTGACCAATTCGACATCCTTGTGCATAAGCTCTTAACGCTTTGGCTAAAGGGGAACCTCTATTTTAATAATGCACAAGCGCAACAGATCCATATTAAAGGTGGATTCTACTCCTCCTAGGAATCCAATTTTGCAAAACATGTAGCTGACATATTCTCCCTGTCCTACAATTCCTTCCTAAAATAATTTTACTTCACGTTAAATTTGATTCATGTTCATGTATGGTATCTGAAATTGTAAAAAATAGATATTAAAAATAAACATGCTAGTCGAAGGATTTTTCTGTTAGAATGCTAAGAAATAATGAAGAACAAGACAAGACAAGTTTTGGGGTGAAATCTCTCATCCCTTCTCATTGATTCCACAAGTATTTATAGGCAAAGAAATAAGACAAAACCTAAACTAATTGGGAAACCTAAACCTAATGGGCTAGGAAACCTAAACCTAATTGGCTAAGTTTTCCTAAACCCATACAATTAATTAATTGTAACCTACTCCTAAATAACATAGGAAATATACAAATCTAGAATATTCCTTATTTACTTTTGTTTCCTTATCCCCCCCCTCAAGTTGGAGCATGAAGATTACGAATGCCCAACTTGTCAAGTAAGAGCTCAAATTATGATTTGCCCAAAGCTTTCGTAAAAATGTCGGCAAGTTGTGCAGTCGTACGAACAAAAATCTGGCGGATGGTGCCTCCGACAAATTCATCTCGAATAAAATGACAGTCTATCTCAATATGTTTT